>JBBPKN010000153.1:35141-63725 GCA_038089275.1 Pulveroboletus cf. rosaemariae | reverse complement strand
ATCCAGATCTAGATCAGATGAGATCCATGGAGATAAGATGGAGGGCAGTTCCAGGGAAGATTCTGGGAAGATCCATGTCAGGTGACTGATGATCTCATGACCACTGCTAGAAAAAGGAATAATAAATACTCTTAAAGGAAACAGACCACAGACTAGAGTTAAGCTTAAAATGGGGTGTCTTGTGCATGATCACATGATGTCACATGACTGATTCTAGTGCTGGAGTGTCACTTTGTAACACTTACAGAGATAATATTATCTTTCTTGCCTCTTTTGATCTTTCCTATAGGAAAATTGCATCTCAAACTGGTCTAGGGAAGTTTACTGTGGCTAGGGTCCTTCAGGAAATCCAACCAGAGAAGGAAAATCATTATGGTGGTCATTCATTAAAGCTTTCTTCAACCAACAAGCATGCTATTGTTTAACAAATTCTTACTGGAAAGGCCAGTAATGCAGTTCAGGCCACTTATTTCATCAATTCTATTGTCAGCACTCCTGTCTGCCCACAAGCAGACAGGAATACCCTCAAGGAAGCTTCTTTAAAAGCTGTGGTAAAAAAAAAACCTCTTTTTTCTGCTATTTATAGAAAAAGCAGGTTAATCTTTGCTCTAAAGTACTGTTATGATTTTTCTTTTCTTTGTTCCTTTCCTTCTCTCCTTGTCATAGCTTCTGCTCTTCTTGCACCTTAGGTGCTTTCCCACTTATCTTTCAATGATAGATTCTGCTCTTCTTGTGTTCTGGCCTTGCCCAGACCACTCTCTTATTAAGCCCTTTGCCTGGGCCTTCTATCTTCCAATTAGCTGACTTATAATCATTCTATCTCTTTCTATCCATTTCCACACAGATACCTTACTTATCATTCATCAGCATGATTACCTAGTTACTCTCCACTTGAACCTTATTAGTTATACTATAAAGTAGCATACTTCCTGTCTCCTCTCTCTTTATGCTACTTCTACCTTGTGATCACCTCACTGTCCTTGCATCTCCTCTGTTCTTGTACCTACATACTTGGAATCCATTGCTTGTGTTCTGGCACTTAACCAGAGAGTCATCAGCATCTGACTTTGGCATACCCCTGGAAGTGTAGCTGGTACTACTAAGGTACAATACTTTATTTGTTACCTTTTACTCATTTTGAGGCTTACCTTTGGTATTGCCTCTTCCTCTTTTCCACAGCAAGATCTATGCCTGTCCCTACCAGGGCCTAGCATAACAAAAGAAGTAGCATATTCTACTTGTGGCTATCATTGCTATAGTTTGCTCCCACCATTTCACCCAAACAACCTTCACTGTTTGATTCCCTCTGGGGTGAGCCTCAAGTCTCTACCTTAGATCCTCTTGAGTCCACTTTGGAGCCCAAGAATCCCTCTTCTCTGGATTGTCCTTCCATATCAGAAGACATGCTCATGAACATTCTTGTCCCCTCTCAAAAAGAAGTATGAGAAAACCATAACCTCACTCACAAACTCTCTTCTTCCTTACAAATTCCCTGAGCCCAAATTCCACCCTCTCCTACTCCTGTTTGACATCAACCCATGTTCACCCTTCCCTAACTCTTTCCAATAACCACCATGTCTGGTTTCTCCTCCTCCACCACTAAGCCAATGGAACTTTGTCTCAGTGCCTTTGAGCACTTTAATGGCAACTGATCCAAGGCTGAGAACTGGCTAGATACAGTTCAGTTCTACCTCTTTGTTAATAGTGCAGTCTATGACTCTGATGAGAAGAAGATTGCCTTTGCCCTCTCATTTATGACTAAAGGGCCAGCATTGTCATGGGCTGTAATGTACCAGAAGAAGTGCATCTCCAGCATGACCATTACCATGGGAAAGTTTTCCCATTTTACCTCTGCATTCCTGAAAGTTTTCCAACAACAGGACATGGTCAATGCTGCCATTCACTGGTTGGCAAACACCCAGATAAAGCAGGAAAAGAAAGGTGAATGGATGTCTTCCCTTGCTAAATATACTGCTAAGTTCCAGAACCATGTTATCACTGCTAAAATCACTGATGACAATGTCCTCATCAGTACTATGAAACAGGACTTGCATTCTATCTCTCCCATCATATCCATAACCTGGACATGATACCCTCTACTATTGCTGAGTGGTATATCAAGGCCACTCACTTCCAAGGAACTATGGAGCATGCCCACTCTATAGAACAACAATGAAAGAATCCTTGCATGTTTGCTTGGACTTCTACATCCCCTTCCACTGCTATATCCAAGCCAGAGAAAGATTCAAATGCAATGGACATTGATGCCATAAAGAAAGATAGACTAATCAATGCAGGCAGGGCCTTCTGCATCAAAAATAAGTTATGTTTCAGATGCCAGAAATCTGGCCATATTAACACCACCTGCCCAAATTTCCCCACCTCTTCTGCTCCCTTGACCACCATCAAGGATACCCCTTGCATCAAGAAGGTTTCTGCTGAAGAACCAATGATAAAGATCAAGGAGATTAGCAATGATGAATCCAATGATGGGGTGGCAAGAGTAGTTGTAAAGAAAGAACAGAAGAAGAAGATGGAAGGAAAGCAGGGTTTTTAAAACAGAGTACCTCCCATATGCAAGATACTTCCTCCTTCTCTTGTGCACCTGTACTTGTATCTGCTTCCAAGAAATCTATGAAGATTGTGATTCAAGTTTCTCCCTCATCTCATGCCAAGAAAGTTGTAGTCACTTGTGCTCTTGTTGACAGTGGAGCACAGATCAACTGTATCAACTGGGACTTTGTCAAAAAGAACCAGTTTCCCACTACTAAACTTTCTGAACTGATTGTTATCCACAACATCAACCACTCAGAAAACAAGAAAGGCAAGATTACTAGGACTTGCAACCTCCTCCTTCACTTTGAACAATCAACTCTCCTGATTTCCTGCTATATCATTGCATGTGGGAAGGAAAACATTATTCTCAGACATCCATGGCTTTGGACTACAAATTCCACTATCAACTGGATGGAAAATATACTCACCATTTCAGACCCTCCTGCTGATAAAACCATTTACTATGTTAACTCTGTCCATAAACCATGATTCAATGAACTTCTTAAAGATATCATCATCCCTCATGATGAACTCTTGATCCATTACTTGGACTATGTTACCTCAGAGCAATTAATCAATGATTTACTCTATAATCACCACTCTAGCAGGCTCTTAGATCACTACTCCTCTTATCTCCCTGAGATCACTGTTGCTCAGCTCACCATGTCCACTGAGCTAGCCATTGAAGCTGAAAAGGCTAAACCCAAGATGACTCTTTCTCCCAAATACTCCCAGTTCTCATCAGTATTCTCTGATACTCCAAAAACCCTTGACCATCTTCCATCCTCTTGCCCCTATGATCATGAGATCAATCTAAAGAACATGTTTGTCCCAAAGATAGGTAAGGTTTACCCCTTATCTCCTCCAGAGTGACAGGCCATGAAAGATTTCCTCAAAGAGAATCTTTGAACAGGAAAAATTTGCCCTTTCAACTCCTCTTAAGCCTTGTTCTTTTTCTTTGTCAAGAAGAAGGATGGCAAACTCCACCCTTGCCAAGATTATAGGTATCTCAATGAACATACTGTTTGTGATGCCTATCCCCTCCCTCTTATCTCTGACCTCATTGATAAGCTCTGTAACACTCAGCTTTTCACTAAGTTCAACATTCAATGGGGCTATAATAATATTTGTATTCATAACAGACACCAATGGAAAGCCACCTTCATCACACATAAGGGGCTATTTGAACCCATGGTGATGTTCTTTGGTTTGAACAACTCACCTGCTACTTTCCTGCAATTCATGAATGACTTGTTCTGGGATATGATCACTAAAGGATGGCTCATTATCTACATGAATGACCTTCTTATCTCTTTCCCTGATGCTAACATCCATCAGGAATGCACCTCCCATGTCCTTCAATGGATGGCAGATCTCAATCTCCACCTCAAGTTGGAGAAATGCACTTTTGCCACTTTTCAAGTCAAATATCTTGGAATGATTGTCCATCCTGGTAAGCTTGCCATGGACTCCATTAAACTCACTAGTATCTTCCAGTGGCCTACCCCCTCTAAAGTCAAGAATGTTCAATCCTTCCTTGGCTTTGCTAACTTCTATAGGTGATTTATTCCCAACTACTCCACTATTGCCCATCCTCTTCTTGACCTTACCAAGAAGGCCATGGCCTGGTCTTGGTCTCCCTCTGCTCAGAAAGCCTTTGATTCCCTCAAGGCTATCTTCCTCTCCCAACTGATATTGCAGATGCTGGATCTTGCACAACCTTTCACTATTGCCACTAATGCCTCCATCTATGCATCAGATAATATCCTTTTCCAGACTAATGAGAATGGGGACTGGCACTCCTGTTCTTATCTCTTCCAGACATTCTCTGCTGCCAAGCAGAATTATAACATCTATGATTGCAAACTCCTCATGATTATTCACACTTTGAAAGCCTGAAGGCAGTATCTCCTAGGCTCCTCTACTCCCATGCAGGTTTTTACTAATCATAAAAACCTAACCTATTTCAAATCCCCACAGAAGCTCAACTGATGCCAAGCTCACTGGCTTCTCAACATTGCTGGTATCTCCCTCACCAGGCCTGATGCTCTCTCCTGTCACCCTGACCTCTGTTCTGATACTTCCCAGGATAATCAGAAAGTTACACTCCTTCTCCCAGAACTTTTTGTTAATCTTGTCAATGCTAACCTCTTTGCCCACATCAAAGAGCATCAACAAGGTGATCTCCTCTGCCTCTCCACCCTCCAAAAACAGGATGCCTCTGCAGATAAGAAATTCCTCCATTCCCACACCTCCAATTGGAAGGAAACTAATGGATTGCTCACTTACTGCAATTGCATTTTCATTCCCTTTTCCATTAACTGTTATAAACATTTTGACATACTCCAGAGTGGATGGGGCTTGGCTTCACCTTATATGGTGTGCCCTTATGCTAGTACTGAGTGCCCTGATTTATGAAGGGATTGGAAACTATTGGAGGTCCAGGATCAGCCATAAGGCTTTTTCCCAACAAGAGGCACAATATCAAGTCATGGAGTAAGTTGAGGGACTTAGGGTAGAGTATGATGTCAAGTCATGAGGCAGGAGGGATCTGGGGGGAATTGTAATGTTGTGTTATGGTTGATATTCAAACTGAAGTACAAGATACAGAACTCCAGTACTTATACCTCAGGGAGGCAGATTATCTAAGGAGGGAACAGAGATATGAAAGGAGTTGTCTCATAAGTAAAGCAGGTGCCAATGCATCCTGGATACAAATGGAGATGTCAGAGGAGACAATGTCAAATAATGTCAAACTGAAACTAAGTGATGACAGGGAGAAGTGTGGTACAAAGGAACAGGAACAGAAAGTGAGGTCAGAGAAACAACAGAGTTGTATCAGAATGATACAGAGTTAGCATAGGTAAAGTTGTAATCAATCATTAGATAGGAAAAGACAGAGGTAAAGGGAACTAGGAAACATGCAGCTTAAAGCATAAAAGTAACCAGAGTTGCATCAGAGACATAGCGGAGTTGACTTGTTGGCACAGGATGTGACATTAACCTTTGCTATGAAATCCTTTAGTGTTGTCATGACCATCCCTTTGCTGGCCACCCCAGTTATCTCAAAATCCAACAACTTATCTCCACCAAGTTTTGGTGGCCTGGTCTCACCACTTTTGTCTGCAACTATATTGCCAGCTGTCCTATTTGCCAGCAAAACAAGGCAAACACTTACTCTTCTACTTCTGCTCTCTCTCCCATCTGCTCCACTGCCACTTGCCCTTTCCAGCAGATCTCTTGTGATCTAATCACCAATCTCCCTCCATTCTCCAGCTTTAATGCCTTGCTGGTCATGGTCAATCACAGACTTACAAAGGGGGTAATTCTTTGCCCCACTAAGAAATCTGTCACCACTAAGGGTATCACCACCCTCTTTTTCCACACTGTCTATCTCCACTATGGTCTTTATGACAAGATCATCTCTGATTGAGGCCTCCAATTCATTTCTGCATTCACCAAGGAGCTTGGAAAACTCCTTGAGTATAATCTCTTCCTCTCTATCATGTATTATCCTCAATCTGATGGTAAAACTGAACAAGTTAACCAGGAGATTGAAATGTACATCTGCATTTACTGTGGCTCTAACCTCACCAGATGGGCTGATTCTATCACCCATGCCAAATTTGTCCACAATCACCACCCCCACTCCATTATAGGGCAATCTCTGTTCTATCTTATAATGGGATATAAACCCTGTACCCTTCCTTCTATTATCAATGAGTCACTGATGCCTGCTATTGCTAATCACACAAAGGCACTTCTTGCTGCTTGCAACAAAGCCCTTGCCACATATGATCTAGCTCACCAAACCATGGCATCCTGCATCTGCTCCACCTTCTCCCCATTTTCCAAGGAAGATAAAGTGTGGTTAAATGCCCAAAATTTAAAATGGGCTATTGTTCATCCTAAACTCTCCCCCAAATGGGAAGGACCTTTTACCATCACAGAAGTCCTGTCCCCAATCACTTATTGTCTCCATCTTCCATCCACCTGGAAGACTCACCCTATGTTTCATGCATTGTTGTTATTGCCCTATCATAAAAATGACATTCATGGAAAGAACTTTCCCACTCCACCTCCAGACCTTATAGAAGGTGAGGAGGAATATAAATTGGAGTGGATATTAAAACATCAAGGTCCCCTGGATAACCATTAGTTCCTGATCTGATGAAAAGGGTACTTGGCAGAAGATGATTTATGGGAACCTGAGCAGAACCTAAAATGTTCCCAATCCACTCTGAATGAGTATAAACTCCTCCATCCTCACCATTTCCCCTCAGTTGCTTCTTCTTTTTTTTCTACCACCAAGAAACCTACTTGCCCTCAAAAGTAACAATGGCCTTTACTGTTGACCAAGGCTTCCATTCATGCAACACTCCTTTTGATACCCCACCTGTTTCTTTATCACAACTTCCCATTGAGGAAGTTTCTATTGAGCCCTCACTCATTTCCTCTCTGTTGAGTCTTACTAATACACAATTTTCTTCTCCCCTTTCTTCTCTCACTTCCAAATTATCTTCTGAGAATTTTATAACCTCACCCCCTGCTATCTCCATTGACCCAGCTATCATCACTCCCATCCCCATTTCTCCTTCCACTATTGATACTATGTCCACTGGTATTCTCAGCATGGACCTCCCACTCTCTGCCCACACTCTTTATCACAGAGCCCCATCCCCTGATTATGCCCACAGAGTCATGACCTACATCATGGACTCCCACCTCACCATTCCTATTGGCTCCCACCTAGACATGTTCTTGCCCTTGTGGCTTCTCTATCAAATTTATATGCAACTCCCTTGTCTTCCCCTCCTTGCTTCTGCTCTCACTTGCATTCCCTATGCTTAGATCTCCCTTGCACAGGCCCTTATCACTTCCATTCACTGGGAACTCCTATCCAATGTTAAAGCACTTGCCTATCAGTTAGAAATGGGTGGGTTCCTTACTGATCTTGACCAATATATGCATGAGTTGGCCACTGCCCAGGAATATACCCCCACTACTCCCTCTGCATCATCTTCCCCTCTCAACAACAACAAGCTTGCCACCCTTGAGCATGCTGAAGCTTGGTAGACTGGTCTTCATGGTGACAGCCATCCTCCTCCTTCTCACCCTTGCTTTCACAAAGCCTGTTTTCACTGCTGCTGCTTGGGCCACATCAGAATCAACTGCCCCTCCTACCAATGTCCCTACTGCCTCTGCTGGCACTCCAGACATATCCAGACTCATTGCCCTGCTTAATACCATGTCATTGATCCACTTATCTCCTTCTTTACCTCATTTTCCTCTCATAGTTCCTCCCACACCTCATATCATGGCTCTTCCTGCTTCTCTTATCACTCTCACAGCTCCCACCACTCCCAGGGGTCCTACTATTGCCCTCCCATGGCTTTGTCACCCCCTTCTCCTTCATATCACACCAATAATGACTTCTGTGATGACATTATCAATGAGGTTGGCTGGGCCAATATCACCAGCTCCTCCAGGTCTTCCTATGATGCCTTTTGAGGTGTCATGAGTCTTTCACCCCTAGCAGGGGAGTAATATTATGATATCTCTTTTCTTTGTTCCTTTCCTTCTCTCCTTATCATAGCTTCCACTCTTCTCACACCTTGGGTGCTTTCCCACTTATCTTTCAATGATAGATTCTGCTCTCTTGTTAAGCCCTTTGCCTGGGCCTTCTATCTTCCAATCAGCTAACTTATAATTGTTCTATCTCTTTCCATCTGTTTTCACATGGATATCTTACTCATCATTTGTCAGCATGATTACCTAGTTACTCTCCACTTGAACCTTATTAGTTGTACTATAAAGTAGTGTACTTCCTGTCTCCTCTCTCTTTATGCTACTTTTACCTTGTGATTATCTCACTATCCTTGCATCTCCTCTGTCCTTGTACCTATGTACTTGGAATCCATTGCTTGTGTCCTGGCACTTAACCAGAGAGTTATCAGTGTCTGACTTCAGCACACTCCTAGGAGTATAGCTGGTACTACTAAGGCACAACACTTCATTTGTCACCTTTCACTCATCTTGAGGCTTACCTTTGATATTGCCTCTTTCTCTTTTCCACAGCAAGGTCTACACCTGTTCCTACCAGGGCCTAGTGTAACAAGTACCAGCATTGGACTGTGGAGGACTGGAAGAGGGTGATTTGGTCAGATGAGACTAAAATCAATAGGATTGGATCAGATGGACAAGAATATGTGTGGAAAAAGAAAGGAAAGGTGATAAGTTCTAAGGAAATTAAAGATACAGTCAAGTTTGAAGAAAAATCACTCATGATATGGGACTGTATTGGATGAAATGGTGTGGGAGTTTTGAGTGAGGTTAAGGGAAGAATAGATGCTGAATAGTATGTGGCAATTTTGAAGAAAGAATTGTTACAGAGCATGGGAAATTCTGGAATTCCTTCAGATAAAATTATTTTTCAGCAAGATAATAATCCCAAGCATATCTCTAGAAGAGCTTAAATCTGGTTTAAGAAGCAAGATATCAAGCTTCTGGATTGGCCTGCTCAATCTCCAGACCTTAATCATATTAAACACACTTGAGGTCATTTAAAAAAATATCTTTCAGGTTATAAAAGGGTATCTATAGAAGTTCATCAATTATGGGATAGGGTGGTGGTAGAGTGAAAAAGAATTTCTGTGAAGGAGTGTCAAAAATGGATAGAAAGCATGCCTAGAAGGATTCAAGCAGTTATCAAGGCCAAGAAAGGTCATACCAAGTACTAAATACCATATTCTATTTAAAGTCAAAAAACTGTTCCAATGAGTTGTCATTTTGATATGGTTGTCATGTTACCAAAACATAACCAAATGCTTTGATCATTGGACCAATAGAAAGCCAAGAGCAAGTACTGCATTTCATACACTCATAGCCTAGCATAATAATTAGTAGTTATTGATAGCCATTGCATTTAGTGCAAAATATGCAAACATGGGGTCAGTTTTTTGAGCCACCATATATCTCTTGCTAGAAAGTACTGTATACAATGAACAAAGACCTAATTGTTATGGTTTTCAAAATATTTAGCCCATTTTATGGCCAACCTCCTCATGGGCTATCCTAGAAGCCCCCTACTTTCAGGTTTGATTTTCCTTACTTCATTCTTGATTACCATTAGCTTTGGAGTCTACCTTATTTCAGCTACTTTGTATTGGCTTATTGTTAAAACATATATCTTCCTTGCTATACCAATGTAATCCAGGCTTAAACTCCAGAAGTTTCTGAAAGGTCCAGAGGTCTCTGATAAAGGGTCAAGATGGGTTGTGCTGATTGAACAGGACTTAGCTTTATTTTATATGGCATACTCTCACATTTTGTAGTGTTTCAATTTACAAAGGAATTGACTATGGAGAAGAGGGTGTTCTTGATGCTTAATGTGGGGGAACAAGGCAAGATAAGGAGAGTCAAGCCTAGTCATGAGAGTAGGGCCTTATAATTCCTTCAAAAATATTGCTTAGCCCCAGAAATCCTCTGAAGTACTCCAAAGAGACAGAAAGTGAGCTGAATAGCTCAATTAGAGTAAGGATGATAACAAGATGAGGGTGTTTATGTCAATATTTGTACTAAGGTACAAGATACAGAACTATAGTACTTATATCTTAGAGGGCAGAACTATCTAAGTATATAGCAAAATAAGACAGGTATTATAATTTTATTTCATTTTCATTATTTTCTTGACACCTTTTAACTCTTCATATTGTCACATCACATGACTTCTTCACATCTTCACTTTGTCATTATTTCACACTTTTACATTATCACAGGTCTAGATTGGTCTGGACCCTAATATTATTTACCTTATGTTTTGCACATGTATTTCTAGTTCCCTGCTCCTTTATTGCCATTGGATGGCTTACTGTACATTACTTTAGGGCCAGTTCATCTTACATAGTTTGTGTGCACATTTGTAGCATATATAAAGAAGAGGTGCTAGACTAGGCAATCCCCAGTTTTGTGCACTTGAGCTCTTCCTTGCTCTCACAAGTTCAAGTATCCTGCTTTATTCTTTGCCTAGTTCATTGGCTTTATATTTAAAGCCATAATCAGTAGTAGTAGTTGAGTGCCCTTAGGCCTCAGAAGCTTTCAGAAGATTTAGCACTAAGATGGTACTTCAACAGGTGCAATTTTTGAAGTAAAACAGGTATCTAAATATCTAAGAGACAAATGAAGATGTCAGGGAAGACAATGTCCAATCAAGTCAGATTAAAACTGAAAGATAACAGGAAGAAGCAAAGAAAAACAGGAATAGGAACAGGAACAAGAACAAGAACAGTAATAGTAACTATAAGTAGGACAAGGTATGAAGTGATAGTGGAGTGTCCCAGAGAAGATGAAGTGAAAACTAAGGTAGTATATACTAAGAACAGAGACAAAACTAAAGCCAGGATTAGAGCAGAACTGAAATGAAAAGCTGGAGGAGCTTGTACTGCTGGCAAGACAGAAAGTGTACAAGCATGGCTGAAGTGAAATGGAATAATAACAGAGGGCCAAAGCTGCATGGAGGAAAGTTGAAGGGCTAGATTGGCTTACTGGGTATGAGGACCAGTTATAAGCTGGGTCAAAATTAGGCTGGAGGTATAGAATATGATATTTATGTACATTAATTATAATTAATGGAACTAAGGACTTAATCAGGATGGAGAAATGACTATATTAGTACCTAATGAAACTAAGGACTAGATATATGTCAGTAAATAATACTGTAGTATATAGTGAGTTTGTGCATATCTTAGTTGGGATAGAGAAATAACTGAGGATGCAGTGCAAAATAAGATACAGTATTAAAAGGAAGCAGAGCTATTATACATTAATATTTTGAATAGAAAACAAAGGGATTGGTGCTGTCACAGTGAAACAGAAAGCTGTGATGTATAAAGATCATACCATAATCAACAATAATAGAGCATCCAGATAAGTCAAGTCTTTTTTAAACTTGACCATCTGTGAGAATAGCCTTTCTTGACTATTAGTGGTCGGCCCTCTCAGTCTCAAGGACTCTCGAGTCATCCTCTTTCCTTGCCTAGCCCAGTTTTAGGGGTTAGTGCTCTTGTCTTTCTCCTCACTGCTCTCATCATCTAGTCAAGATCGCAACACTAATTCTAAAATCTGCTCTGATAGCACTATTGCTCGTGGCATTTAAAAACAATTCTTCACAATCACTAAGCCTCAAAGTGACAAATGTTCTCTATACTTTGTGGTTTCATGTCCCCCCGCATACTATCACCTTCACGGTGGCGTGGGAGTGGGCACGCACTCTTCGCGGGTCCCAATGTCTAGTTGGGGGAATATTTGCTTCTGGCAGCATATGTTGCTTGATGGCCATTAATTCCCGCAATCTCGCTGCTCGTTTTCGTTCTGTTGTGCTATTTTAGTGTTATCTATAGATCCAGTATACAAGAATGATGCCGGACGACGAATAATGGAGGGGCTGAAAATGAAAGACATACACGATTGAATGTAATGCGCATCACTCGTCTGCACATCATGGACAGCTACGTCATAAAGCAATGTCATGGATTCCAGGACTCGAGTGCTATATATATACGTCACATCCTAGCTACGGTATATATAGAGGCTTCCTCCTTCACCTGTAGATTAGCTTTCCCCATCTGCAACGCTGCGCCTTGTCCTGTCCTGTTCTGAGTGTTTCCACCTCACGGTGGTTTCTCCATTGAATTGTCGACGTTCCTGAAGAGCGACGACTCCCTCAGTCACCACTTTCCAGTGGGAGGAAAAACCCGTTCTCTTTGTAGATAGGAAATCGTCTCACAGACGTTAATGAATCTGAGAGCTTGATCAGGTGGGATAACCACCGGGCCAGTATAAGCCGACCATAGCATTTCATCCTTCCGATCACCGTTCATAGCATTCCTTCTCCTTGGATTGGCTTACACAGTCAACATTCCACCCTTGACCTGCAGTCGCCTGTACCATATATATAGGATACCTGTACTGTAGCATCGAGCATCATATCTTCCCCCCCTTGCTCTGTTCTCTCACTCAAATATATTGCTCGTTCACGCTCAAAAAAAAGTGGAAGCCTGCCAAGGAGGCGGCAACACTAAGTCCAACAGAAACAGAGCGTGAACGAGCAATACATTTGAGAGAGAGAACAGAGAGAGGGGGGGAAGATACGATATTCGATGCTACAGTACAGGGGTCCTATATATATGGTACAGGTGGAATGTTGACTGTGTAAGCCAATCCAAGGAGAAGGAATGCTATGAACGGTGATCGGAAGGATGGAATGCTATGGTCGGCTTACAGCCAGCCTGTTAAGAAACTACGCGAACCAGACTTGCCCTGCACACACTGCATACACACTTATTCACCAGAGCTACAGATGATCCTACACGTTCACGTTCAAAAAAGTGGGCAAATAAAAATGCTAGCGCTCTTCAGAATCACCTCTGACCCAATCCACTTATTTCCCAAGCCATCCTTTGGTGCACCTACGGGAACATCCCTACTCCCAGTTCCCACCGTCGTTGTCTTGACAGGCAACCATCAACTGAAAAAGTGCTTGTTCCTCGTACCCATGATCGATGAAATGCGCTTGGTTAACTTGATCACCTTGAGCACAGTTGAATGTCGCACGGCTGCCTAGTCCCGCGGGATCAAGTCCAATTTGGAAAGGGGCTTCGTTGCAGTAGCCTGTATGTGCTCCGGCAAAACCTCTCCCAAACACACCACATCCTGCAGCCCGAGATTCATACCCTGCTCACCAATAGGAGAATGAACGTGCATTGCGTCACCTACGAGAAGGAGGGCGCCACCTGCTGGTCCCTTCCCTGGAGAACTGAGCCGAGTAAAGTGTGTACCAGAGATCGCAGCGTGGTTGCATAAACACGTCTACTAGACGAATTCCTTAATACGTGCAGACTTGAATTTCGAGTTCGTGGAAGGATCGGACGATAAACCTAACGGCCCAAACTGGTCCACCATGCTTTGCAAATACTCCTTCGAGGGCGAGCGCGGAATGTCTCCCTCTTCCATAGGGATTCTGGCCCCGATACAGTAGAGTGGGTCTGTACAGGTGTCGCAAGGCAGGGGCAAGCAAAGGAATAAAGTGAAGTGGGTCTCCACATCCGGAGTGTCAAACGAAATGTCCGCAAGGACTGTCTACGCGACGCTGGTTTCACTTGCTGGCAACTCAGGTGTTGGGTCGTTGAATCCGATGCAAGGAACCTGAGTGCGCAAACGTAAACGACGCGACACTAAATGATTGCAAACCAGAACTCACCACTGAGTGCGCGCCATCTACACCGACGACATAACTCCCGGAGATCACTCTGCCATTTTTAAATTTGACATCCGTCAGCTGGTGGTTTTTCGCCTTGCGCTTCTTCCCGACCACCGTTAGAGCTTGTGGATGGAGACGCCAAAACTAGCCAGCTTCTTCTCGAGAATCTGTTCGGTCATGTACTGAGGAATGCGGATATAGTACAGGTGCCGCGTGAACGGTTTAAGAGAAAAGTTAGGACCGACAAAGAGTCCAATATGCGCCTTGAATGGACGTCGGTCAGTTTCACCCCACTTGATATGACCTCATCTCCCAATCCAATCTTATCCAGGACCTGCGAGGCATTGAGAGGACGAGCGAAGAACACGGAAAAGTCCACCTACCTCGACCAGTGGCAGCATGAACAACGATAGCACGAGATGTGTTGGCGCCTGCTGGACCTACGCCGACTGTGAGGACTGTGGTGCTATCAGGGAGTGCTGCCGTTGCTGTGTGAAGTGGGCATCGACGGAGAACGTTTTATACATGGGCCGCTTTTACTTTGGAGTGCATGTGCCAATTGTTTGGAACGATACTTTCATAATTATTTCGAGGTCGCAGAACACGCATGGTGTCTGTGTGAACGAGTGACGAAGTTGTGTAGAGTGACATTGCGCCATTCCCTAAGTACTGTGCATGACCCAGTAGCGAGTCACTGAAACTTGTTGGTTCAATAGCACAACATCCTGTTACTCAAAGAGCAAAATTTTTGATTCTCTCTCAAGGGAAAAATAGTTTTCTATCTAATGGTAGTGTTTTTATATTTTTAACAGTGACTGTCTATGAGCTACATTTTTTTTATGAATGTACTCCAGTGCTGAAGTCGCGTCCCGTTGCCCACAACAGGGAGGGATCAATCATCAAGAAAGATCATTCTCATCCCCATTGTCTCCTCGCTCATCAGCTTGACCAGTCTGTCTGAATTTGAGCAACAGTCTTAGTCGTGGCCAAGTGATGCTCAATTGTAGCCACCCAAATCAAACTACATTTATATACCAACTGCAGATTGCCTTTGAAAACCCATCTGAGGTGCTCCGAACTTGCATGCCGGTGTTCAAGGCCGATTCATGAACAAGGGTTTAGTAAAATCGCTTAGATGACGCAAAAGTAGGCTTGCTGCTCGAAAGATCACTCCATCACATAATTACTGCCAGTTCAAATCACACTGTTTTTTTTTCTGAGCATCTACAGGCTATATACTCACATTCTACACCAATATGGATAAGGAATAGTGAGGATGTGGAGTGTATTTATAGAGGTGATTCATTACTAGGGTTGACTCGTTACCTGTCCATCCACAGTATACGACACTCCAATCAACCGGCCAACTGAGTTCATACGCATCTCTTGCAACGTAGCTACGCTCGAACTTTTGAATGAAAAAAGGCAGACTCTGAGTCTTCGTTCGTGATAAAATACATGTATGACTGGTATACACCAACCTTTTGAACCTTCCATCCGTACGCGTGAGAGGTGGGACCGCCTACCTCCCCGTCAAGTGAATCTCCAACAGTCGCAAAGGTGGGAATGTCACTGCTGAAAAAGCAGCTGCGAGCTATGTATAAGAAGAATATGTCGATGACATAGCTCCCATTGACAAACAACGTCAAGAGTGGTTGTCGCACCTCGAATCCAAGGTCTGCCCCGTGTGTCGCACCAGCCATTTTTCCAACCGGTCCTGTGTACCATGATTGAGACATTCCGACCACCGCGCCAGCCATTCCAAGACAGGAAGCCAAGACGGCTGGGACGCCAATCGGGAACCGGCAAGTGAGGGAAAGGGGTAGAGCCGGGTCAAGTGAGTGAGAATGCAGCATGCAAAGTCGAAGAGGTCACGCGAGAGGATGTATGAGGCCATCTCGACAGCCATGTAAGACAAGAGGCACGCACTTGGAATGGTTGTCCCAGTCTGCCAAGTTGTATCCTCCCAGCCTGCCCCTTTGCTGCCGAAACAAGAAATGCCCCTCCGCAACAACGGCCGCGAAGAATGTTGTCCAATAACTCATTATGAACAAAAAATTGCTGAGAATAGCACTCAGATACTCCTTCCTAAGCTGCCGGCAACGGTATAGACGACGAAAACGAGTAACACCCAGATAAAACATGGTACCATGGCAAAAGGATGACCGAGAGCTTGTATAGAGAGAGCCGCAGAATTCATATTTGGAACGTTGTTGGCACTTTGCCATGGGTGCATCAGCACAAGATTCTAACCACAGGAGAAAGACGCACATGGCACTAATGCCAACCACCCTCAGCAGAAACTTTCCTCCGCCTCGCTAAAGCGACAACACTTGAGCAATTAATCCACCTGTATTCCCACCTGGGCCAAAAGCAGAGACGTAGATAGGGTCTGTGAATGTCATCAACGTACCGCCGAGTGTCGTGGTGAAAACTGTCGGGAGGTATGGACCACAGAAGGTTAGTGTGAATGCCCGCCAGGGATTCGTATCGACGAGTAAGCGAACATTGTAGTCAGCAGCGACCGGCGCCCAGCTTGCGACCGAGCCAAAGATGATAGTACCGAAGCTAAGAGTGTCAGCACTGAGTGCTCCTCCAGTATCTTCCAACGCCTTTTGAGCATTAACGTCATATCCAGCTTTACTCCTGAGTCCATACAGACAACACACGATGAAAAGTGACCATCCAGGCGTAACGCTCGTAAACGTGCACCATGTCATAGTCAATGAAACAAGGAATGAGACTTTACACGCTGATGATGTCAATACCAATGACAAAAGTGTGTTTGCATTGATCGAAGGATAACAGTTGTTGTAATGAAACCAAACCTAGAGTTGGTGTGACAACGAGCCTGTTGACGGACATGGGAAAGGAAATGTACTGAACAATGATATTTAGGACAGAATAGAATGCACTACCCAAGTATACTGAACTATAACGTGCGATGAATCGTACGCAATCCCGTCCGTGGGCCCAGGGTGGTAATAAAAACTGTCGGTATACAGCCGAGAGCGCCAAAGCAGAGTATAGTTGCAACGGCGTGACTGTGCTAGGTATGAGAATAAGATGACATGGATAATCAGAGACTCACGGTAGGGTAAGAGTGAACGTAGACTGAGCCAATAGATCTATAGGTATTGCCAAATCACCAATTCGTGAGGTATGAACAAGATCAAGAAAGAGGACATACCACCACATCAAAAAGCTATGGGGGTGAGTAAGCACAGTTTTGAATACGACTGATCATCAAGGGGACGGACCTGTTCCAGGAGTTTCTTGTTTCCTTCTGGTGTTCTGGTATATGTCCTATGCCTCTTGCCTCAACACCATTCTTGAAGAGTTTGGAGAGGAGGCAAAACGCTTTACAATTACGTATTCCGGGGCATCCTCATCTGAATACACGTTGGTGGCAACAGTGGAGAAACCTGTTGAACGAACGAAGATGACAACAGTTATGCGTTCGATAATCATCGGGAACAATGAACAAGACATACATTTCTGCGAGCCATGCCAAGTCGTATCAGGCAAGCCATCAAGAGGATCGTGGCGAGTAACACTGAAACGACGGTGTACCCATAACAGGTCAATGAGCATGAGAGCTCGAGCAGTGATTGGATGAAGCACGCAGAGGTTTGACCCTTCGATTTGCGAGCGTCATCAGGCTCAAACGTACCCGACTGCCACGAACAGCTAAATGGTCTTTTGAACCCGAGCTACAAGCCCTTCTAAAGTCTGACATATTCGTTGCAGCGAAGCACATAGCGTTGCGATCCAAACGATCTGTGCGCGTAGATCCACCCATGAGATCTTCGTTTCTGAACGGCTTGGCCAGAAGCAGGGTGTTTGGAAGGTACAGGTCAGTCGTTTCTACAGTGGAAGTGTTTGAGAAGTGAGTTTTCTCCGAGGTACCATACACCATCACTTACCAGCCCGCAGACTTCTTGACGTGATCATCATCCCGAATTAATTGAGCACGTCTGTTCCTATGAATGCAGTGTCCCGAGTTCAAGGAAATGATTCTTGAATGTCGCATCCACAAGTCAGCGAGGATTGATCCCCAAGCAAAAGATACGCTTTGGATGAAACAACAGCAAGCGTGTACGGGTATGAATATGCTGACCATCCGCGGCTATTGGATCTTTAGTCGGCGTCTTTAGATGTATGTTTCGACATGGTTTCGTCGCAAAAAGTGTCGGTATCTCCGAGCCTGTAACGACACACTCAGCAATGGTAAATGAAATTGCACATGACGTGTCAACCCCACCTCTGCGACAGTCTCAGCATTCCGAAACCTCACGAGCAGGTCTTGTACACACAGTTAGTCGGACGGACGGACAACAAGAGTAGGTGCTGAGGAACCTAGTCATATGACCGTAGAGGACGCGCTCATAAATACCTTCGGCTACCCGGTTGGATGTTCCTAGCTGGCCGGACATGATCTTGTCCCATATATATCGTTCTCTGTCCTTGACAATCAACGCTCCCCACGCCCGCTTCATCTCTCCATCAGCTGCTACATCCCCGTCTTCACTTGCCCAACGACAACTCAAAATGTCGTCTGTCGAACAGTTTGTCGATGTGAGTGTCATGTGTCCATCCCCGAACCCAGGCACCGCTAACATGACTGGGGTTCCTTGAACCCTTATCAGACCAAGATTGCAGAGCACAAGATCGTCGTCTTCTCCAAGTCGTACTGCCCGTTCTGTCGCGCAACCAAGGAATACTTCCGCACTCGATACCCCAGAGAAGCCGTCGAGGTCGTCGAGTGCGTATACGTTCCATCATCCCCCTTCTTTTCTCCTCTTCGTAAAAAGGACAAAAGGATGAAAAACCAAAATTGCTTACTCTACTGTCTCGGGTAGGCTGGACGTGCGAAGTGACGGGAGTGCCATTCAGGACTATCTGCTGCAAAAGACTGGCGCACGTTCTGTCCCTCGGACGTTTATCAGTCAGTGCCCTTTTTCACCACCCCTTCCCGAGCTGAAGGGTGTTTGTATCCCAGGTGGCAAAGTCGTGGGTGGCAACGACGATTTGCATGCAATGCCAAAGGGCGATATCGATACATTGATCGCAAAGCGTAGTTAGTTCTGTCCGTTTGGCTCAGGCGGGCTCTCCTACCACACACTCTTAGATACACGTAGTGCATCGCGAACGAGGCTGTAGCGGGATGCCCCGAATACACTTAGTTACATCCCCTCCCCCTTTTGTGTAGGAATGCCCCGCCATTGGTTCAACATTTCCTCCTCGAGACCCGTTACGGACACCTCCCACTGTCAAACGGCTCGCCGCCCTGACGCGGTCATTTAACTTGCGACACTCGAGCTTCACCCCCCTGTGAACGCAGCATGTAATACATATATTGAAAGGACTGACCAATACCGATAACAGATTCCGAGGACCAGAGGAGAGGGGAACATAATGACGATAAGAAATTCAATGTCGATAAGAAATTTAGGGCAGAGTACCGTAAGTTTCTAGACAACGTTTGGGGGTTCCAAACTCAACAACGGAAGACAAATCGATCCAGGTTCACGATCCCTGTTGCCGGTATCGACTCCCTGAACGTTGCGGCGCATGTGTTATTTTGCTAGTGATACAACAGGTCATCGCAGGCGAATACCAGGGGGACCGAGGACCTCTCGTCTGAACGTTTGACGTCTCTCGTTCCATCTTGACGGTCCTGAGTATATCGATAAGTGTAGTCAATCCTCACAAAAAAGAGTACTCACCCCAGTTTACCCAAAGTGTTCGTGGCGGCGCGGGTAATCTATTGCCCGTCTGAACAAGTTCACGAAAAAAAAAAAAAGAGAGAGAAAGGGGTGTATAATGCGATGAACTCGCTCAATCGCCCCCCTTCCCCTCCCCTTGGCAAAGGGTGGTTTCGGAGACAACCTGCCTTTGTGTAGAAAGCGGATGACATTGTGTGATGATGCGCAGAACGTAGCCCCATGGGGACCTTATTCAGACAATTTTGATATTGACAGAAGCGAACGGGGAGCTCGAGACCATCATGCATCACACCTCGGCTGTACCCCTTGCTGCACGCGTCCTCAACGACAGACTAAATCCCCACACGAACCTTGTCCCAAGGCACCGGCGTTACCAATCCTACGGCGATCTTGCTTGCACTGGAACTTTCCGTTGACATGCCAAGAATCCTTACGTGAAATAAATAAGGATGCTCGCGTTTACGCCAGGCGTTGAGACACGTCCGGGGAAGTACCGAGACACATGTGACAACTGGGACGTCAACAGCCGCGGATTCGGACGTCCTCGGGAGGGAGTGGGAATGATGACTCGTTCCTCAAAGAACTCGCTTGAAAAAACGACTTTCGCCAACGACCAGCATTGCAACCACAGGAGAGAAAACTCAAAAGTACGTACAAGTTCCTCGGGACTTGACTACTTCATTGTTACTATTGTGCAACTAGGACCCTGGGTGGGTATTATCAGGGGTCCCCTATCAATAGAGTCGTCCAACCCACTGATCATGTGAGGGTGTGTGTGACAAGCGACAGAGAAGACTGTGAACCATGTGGACATGACAAGATTCTGCGCAATAATTTCCGCCACAGTTCACGCTTCAGGTAACCCTGAACGGGAAAGCAATGAGGTAGAACCAATACCAACCACGTCTATGAAGGCAACCCTAGTGTGGTACGCTATCGGAAGCGGGTTTACGGAAGAAGGGGGGGAATACAGGGAGGCAAAAACGCAGGGAAGACACAGGACCGAGATATTGGGCGGGGGCGCCGCAAGGCAGTGGGAACGCGGAGAGTGACGGGCATCAGTGTCAAACGGAAATGACGATGACGATGGAAGTCACGGAAGTAGAGGTGTTATATTGAGCAGGAACCCCAAGAAACCGAACATTTACTCACTAGTTGGACGATACCAGCGCGTTCGGGCGGGGATAACATGTTGATCTGTTCCGGAGTCATGGCAATAACACGCATTATCATAGCCTAGGTAAGACTTATGAGAACGAGGTCAAACAATAAAGATTGTCCAAAAACGTCGTGATAAGGCAGCCCAGGATCTGGTAAACTGGATTTGCCACTACGCAGATCACGGAAAAATACATGAGCAATGTACATCAGCATTACCTTTTGTTCCTCCGGTATTGACGCAAGTGCGTCAGGCAAACCGACGTTATTCATCTGTGGCGTCGCGGGGGGCGGCGTTCCAAATCCGCTAGAACCAACATATTGCCCCTGACCTTGTGCCATGTATGGCACTTGGTTTGATGGTTGAGGCGTTTGGCCTTGTCCGTTATAGTGAGGCGGGGTGTGTGTCTGTGGTGTGGGCGTACGATATTGCGAGAAATGCGGTGGTACGGCGGAGGCCGATGGGACCTGAGTGGACGGTTGCGTAGTCGGTGACGGAGCTGGTGGTGGTGGTGGCATGTTTGCAGAGTATGTAGTGAGCGTTTTCTGCGACCGAGTCCGTGAGGAATGTGCGATGAGCGCGGGGTCGAGCCCACACAATCAGGCATACGAAACATCGCAGGAGGCACGATGACCATAAATTAGAGATATGAAGGCACGTACCTGGAGGACCTGCACGTCTACAGCATTCATCTTGACCATGAGTGCCATGAGTGCGTATGCTATTTGCGGCGTTGAGGCGAGGATGGATCGTGCCTGCTGCGGCGTTGTTTTCTGTTGCGTAGACCGGGACGAACTTGTGGCAGATATCATTGGAACGAGAGCCTGCGCACCTTGAGCTCGAGCATGAGCTCTATGAGCTGCTCTTCTTGAGTGGACATGGTGGTTGTCCAGTGGTCGTTCGACCGCTTACTAAGCGGTACAAGGGTTATCGGGTCACGCTATTGGTTTGAATTCACCTCTCATCCCTTCTCCACGAAGCTGACTGGCGTGTCGTACGATTAAAGCCGTGCTGCAGGTTACCGTGAGTAATGAGGACGCTTGGCTATCCAAGTTTATGGAACAGGTCCCATTTCACCCTCAGCTTGCAGGACATCACGACGAGTTTACGTGGCTTATACGTAGTCGTACGACTGCGTTTTCATCTTCTTGTTCTGATAGGCAAGAAAGCGGATATGTAGAGAACGAAGCGTCGTGTTCTTTCCTACTGGCATCATCCTTGATAACGCACTTCGCGACGTATGGAAATCCACGCTCATCAAGCCCCTATGCCACCGCAAAACGTCAACCGGAATTCCCTGGCGATCCGGTTCAGCGGGAATTCTGCTAGCCATGGCGTAGTGGCTTTTACATCGTTATCGGGTTATCAATCGGGGGTACTAGTAAACGACACCCTTATCAGCTTGACGATCATCTCGGCCGCGCTCTTATTTCATTTCGCCTTAACTCGGTCCAGCACCTTGCAACGACGGACACGCGTCTCACATGCTGGCCGTTCCTCGATCGCAACTCAACTGCCATAATTGAACCACGGCGCGCGACAGGGTTTCGTGTTGCGCCTTGAACACAGAGATCGTATGGAACGCCGAGTTGTCCGGTTTTTCCCTATTAATGTCTCGCTTCTCAGCCTCGACGTCCTTGCCTATCTTTGCTGCATCACCTTGCAGGCTAGACATCTACTCGAGTGATACACGACGCAAGTTCGTTGCCATATCTGTGCGTGCTCCACCTAATCAGCTAGTGTGTGCTCAATCGCGACGTCTACGGGGTCAGCACGTGATGGTCGTTGCTTCCTCAGCATGGACACGTCCCCCCTACTTGCCAAGACCCTCACGTCCAGACACTCGTTCTTGATCATACAGTATGCCATGTCTACCTGTGCGCTTCGGGGACGTCTTTCGCCGGATACACGCTGCAACGGCGAGGATCACCGATCCGCTTTTTGGAATATGCTAATGACCCTTGCTCGCATCCCCTTCTCGTTCCTACAGTACCCTCTTCCATCACGGCTCATCCCTATCCCATGTTCCGGGGTCGGCTGCCGCTTCGTGGTCTCGCCCGTGGTATGGGGAAGAGCTGGTCCTTGACGACCGCGCAACCCCCCCAGCAATACCCCACGCCACCCCGGCTAATCTTGCTCAAAGCAAGATGCGCCGAGCGGCACACCTCGAGGCATCTCTTCTTACGTGGCCGTCATATCCAAACGCTATTGTCGTCGGTACTTGTAACTGGCAGCACAAGATCCGAGACTGTCTTTCGACCGTTGTCAACCCGCGGGCTTTACTATAGGATAACCACGCGTCATATGTAAGCACGGATGCGATCAACAAAGGTTCGCGCGTTGCATTAGCAAGACCCGTGATCTCGGCTATCGGTGACGTATGAGACGACGACGACCTCGGTATGTCAAACCTGTAACCTCGCTCGAGATCGGTTCTACACGCGCACTGGGCCGCTGGTGGGGGGGGGGGGGGGTCATGCTGACTTGTTGGCGGGGGGTGTCGTGTACGCCACCAAGTGAGCGAGGATCTCTGGATCTTTGTCAAAACGCGACTTTCTGTTTTTTTTTCCTTCCTTTTGTGGACGGAGATGATCAGCTCGGGACCTGTACCTACGGACACTTGTCATCTCACGCCGTCGTACGTACCATCGGGATCCGTTCCATATGTACGGTGTAGCACCTGGTCACCTGATGTCCAGCATCCGCGGGCACGGCGTCACTCCTCGTGGTTGTCGTCTGTTTCGGTTTTGGTTAGGGTGGAAGATCGTGTTTTGCAATGTGGAGAACAACGAGGAGGATCGAGTCATGACTCGCCAAGCCGCGATCCTGACGACCTCGTTTCGTCGGCCGTTCGTGACTCAACTGGTCGGCTCCTCTCCCGGGTGGACGGTGCGCCATTCCCATCGGGAGAAAGGGCAAGTCTGAAAGCCCCATCGCGTTCCGTTAGACTCACCACGCCATGGTCGGATGGAGCTTACTCGGGCGTGCACCACGCACGTTTCTTCCCCCACTCACGTGACCCGGAAAGCTGCGCGTGTGGGCGAGTACCGCACCAGTAGTGATGGCCTGCGCGCTAAAAAAAAACAAAGAAAAAAAGACAGGCGGGGACGGCAAAGCGGAGATGAGTGTTTTAGTTGACGCGTGTCGTCTCTCGTTTTTCATTTCACGTCCCGTGTTCGGATCCCGAGGAGGACCCTGAGAGGCGAGCGGAGGAACCAGGACATAGAGGGCAAGACCAAAAGACGAGGACGCCGAACGGTGACGCCAAGCCAGGCGCGGTCTCTTTCTTTTCTCTTTCTCTTTCTTTCTTCCGGGCGTGACGTACCCGAGCGCACATGTTTGCCGAGGATGAATTGGACCCGCAAAACGTTTTTTTTTTTTCGAACGTTGGCCCCGTGTACATGTCGCTTTTTTCGGTATGTTGTCGGGATCCTGTGTTGCTGTACGTCAATACAATGTCGGTGACACGCACGTACCACCCTCATCCCCACCATGCACACACGGTACAAACCACGAACCACGCCACGCTGGCTAGGGCTCAGCATCCAAAAAAAAAAAAGGTTTGAACGGGTCTTTCCAGCTGGATGCCTTCTTTGGACAGCCTTTCTTACGAGAACCAGCTCGCACCCTCGTATTCCAACCCAACCCGTGCCCCACCATCGATGATGGCATGACCATTCATATCGAGTGCATGGGTGCCTCAAGCGCTCCAATGAATTCCGAATGAAATAACAGAATCTGGCTTACGCACGATCGGAACTTTGAGCGACCGGTCCTCGTAAACTGTGATCACGCCATCCACACCCTGTCATTCACCCGCACTTACGGCAAATGCACAAATGAGATCAAACCAATTCAGAGATGAAAGAACGATGGGGCAAAAAAAAGAACAGACTTTATCGTACGATCGCACCACATCCACACCCTCAAGACGCCGAGTCCGAAAACCTTGTCTGGGACGTGATACAGCAGCCCAAGCTTATTCTTATCTCGTGACCTCAAACCCTCGGGATCATCTTCGTCGGCGCTGATACCCAAGAGGCTTCTGAACTTCGAATCGAGGGGGACCGCCAAGGGACGATCAGAGTTTGGATGGGTTTGTCCATCGAGGAGGACGTTTCTGCGCACAAGAACGGACGAGGCCATCGGCAACCGGGCAGAACCGGAAGAAAGTGGGGTGAGTTCCACAGAAAGCACGACGTAAGATCTCATACCTCTACGAACGCAGCAAGACCCTCCTGGAAGAAAGGGCGATGAGTCAGAAATTCGAATTGTCACTGGCTGTTTGACATCACTCAAATCATATCCGTGCCTAGCGGCGGTGGGATGTGGCATCGCACTGCATTCGGACACAGCATGATAGAGGGAGGAGAGCAAAATAGATCGGGGGGATCGCAGATGAGAGACTCGCCTTGATGTTTGCCCCATTGTACAATCGCTTACTGAGGGGGCTTAGCGAGTGAGTCTGGACGGCCTGTTCAAAATGGTGCCGTTGCGCGAGAATGAGACCGTCTTTTGAGCTTTGCACGGAATCTGGCGAATTCGACGTGATTTGGCGTGCGATCTCGAGTGCGGTGGACAGGACGACCGACTTTTCGACGACGGCGTTCACGCTATGGTCACCAAGAAAGAAGAGCGCGCCGATGGAATACGGTCGTACGCGGTGACAGGGAAAACTTACAATCGAAACCTATCTCTGGCTTGGACAGCGCTGATGGGGTTTCCCAGGAACAGCATCTCAGAAGCGAGCTACGTGTCGAACGGAACGATAGACGCCGTTTGTCGTCTTCTCAGCACCCGGAGAGGATAGCGGGTGAATCAAGCTTACCTGATGACCTGCCGTTTTCGCCAGCCTGGGAATTACTACAGAAGAAGGGTCAGTGCTTGTTCGCTCTTGTTCATACACCCCGAGACACGGAGGAAATAGGGATGTGGGGGGACGGACGCGAAAACCAAAAGTCCGTGAGGGGGAGACGGACCCCGAACAGTAGAACCGAACAAACCGAACGACGCGTACCACCCTGCGTAGCCAGGACACCACGCTTCACTTCGGGAAGGGCAAACACGGCTTCGTCACTTGCGACGACGATGTCGCAATTCAGAATGAGTTCCACGCCGCCACCATACGCTGATCCGTTCACGGCAGCCACGATCGGTTTGCAAGAGGTATGCCGGCGAGAGATGGCCGCGAATCCGTGAAGGGACGAGACGGCAGGTTCTTGTTCGGTGACCTGTCCGTTTATTTGTGCCTGGTGCCATCTAGAAGGCGAGAAAGGATTGATTTGGAATGAGGAAGGGGAGAGCGTAAGAGACCGGATGACGTGGTGGCGTTACTTACGCTTTCAGGTCGGCACCTGCGCAGAAGGTGCGACCTTGGCCGGTGACGATCACAACCCTTGACGACAGGCCTGGGTGAGCACTGAGGCGACGTCAGACGGGAACGTACCAGAGACTCGGTTCTTGGTCGAACCAATGGAGGACCGACTCGAGATCCTGGGTGAGCTGGGGGGAGACTGCGTTAAGGTGAGCCGGGCGATTCAAGGTCAAGAGGAGGACGTGTTCCTGGGGAAAGGAAACGATGAGCTCGTCGGAATGACAAGGGACGTGTGGGGACAGCGAGGCCATCGTGCTGGCGTCTGCTGCTGTGAGTGGTCCCCACGACGGCGGGTGGCTCAGGCCCAAAAGAGGAAATTCGTTCGCAGCACACCAGCGGTTCGGAACAACGGACGAGGCTGGCGATTGGGGAGAGGGCAAGTGTGCTATACCCTCCGGTGTGCTGATAGCGAGTTTAACTGATTGGGTGAGCACGGACCGCATGGCCAAAGGATTATCCGATCGCGTCATCGCTGCGGGCTCCACGAACTGTTGTCTCTCGTGAAACGTCCGAGCGTCGCGCGGAGAGGGCTGGGGAATGCACTGGAGGCACAGCGGGATGCGAGTGGAGAGGCATCAGGGAGGGAGGTGTGTGGCCGTGGTGGAATGAAACCCAGCCTGCCACATTATGCCACGCTGGAGAGGTGTCGACCTGGAAGAGTGGAGGAGTGATAGATCGGGACTGGGCATCGAACGATCGGCACTCAGTCTACCGTTCTGGCAATTATTATTATTATTTTGTTTTATTATCTTTTCTTTATTTTTTTTTTCGCTCTCAGTGGGGTGATCAGAGTCCGAAATGAGAGAGGGCGCATGACCAGCGGTGTGGGTGAGCGTCCCTGTGAAGTCATCGGACCGAGGAAGCACGATCGTTTCGAATGCATGGATTATCGTGCCTGTTGGCAACGCAGGCGGTGCAAGCGTACATGTGTGTGTGTGTGAGTCTATGTGATACTCGCCGCCCCTTCAACAACCCCCCACCTGGCAACGACGACGCGACGACATCCCGCGATACTCTGCACACAAAAAGGCGACGACTGACAATAGGACGGCGTGACGAACGGGTGCTGATCGTACAACTACGGAGTGTCCGTGGATAGGTGGGGCAAGAGTGCCCCTCGACTAGCGTGCGCATATGCACGTGGTGTATGCGTATGGTGATACAGTGCGAGAAAGACAGATTGCGATCGACGGATAAATTGATGGACAACACAGGCGAGAGAGTCATCTGCGACGTCGGTCAGCTGGGACTCGAAACGTGTGGCGGGGAGGGTTACGCACGAGCAGTGGAGGAATAAATAGGTATGAGATCGTGGCCGCCGGATGCTCAGCGGAAGGGGCAGCTCGGGGCATGGGAGCCACGCCAGCCGCAGTGACAGCACTGGGGTGCATTCTTATCCACAAGCGTCGAGTCGTCATGACCGTGGCGCATGGAGACGGGGATGGCGGGCGTAGGTGTCATCGACGGTGCGCAGGCACAGGAAGCAGCAGCAGCGGCGGAATGCATCTGGATAGCGAGGCGTGGCAGTGATGGAAAAGCACGGACGAGACGCGGTGGTGAAGACAGGAGGGGGGGAGGGGGACGCTTTTATGTGTTTCCAAAGAGGCAGCTGGCCGGGGGAGAAGTTCCGTTATCGGACTGTGGATTGAAAGCATGAAAATTCCGACGGGGGAGAAAAAAAGCCAGGATGCGTGTTGTGGCGTCGGTGATGGCGGCACCTGACCCAAAGCTGATGGAAGACCGGAAAAGGAAAGAGGAAGAAGTGAACGCTTGGCGGTCACATCGCTCGAAGGTGGTCCGTACAGAAACAGCCTCCATCAGGTCTCTTCTTGAGCGCTATTTCCCCCTCCCCCTGCTTGGTCACGACTGACGATAACCTTTCGAGGCTACTCCCGCCCGCATCTCTGGCACCGTCCCCTCCCTCGGCCCTAGCTTGTCTTTTTCGTCCAGATGTCGTACGGCACCATCTGTATCTAACCCAACAAGGCAATGTTACCTGTCCAACTGGCACCTCTCCCTCTCTCAGCGATCGGCACGCTGGGCTGTGCTCCCGTCCAACTCAGACTGACCTGCTGACTCAGCTCAAATCCACGGATCCTGTTCCCCCCCCCCCCTGCCCTTCCACACGCACACACGCCCCCCCTCCACACACCTCCTGCATGACACCAAGGTGTTCGGCAATCCACCTTCCTTTGTTCCTCCATTGTCCGCAGCGGCACCGCATCGCCTCCACCAAGCCCTCGCTACTTCATCTTTACGTCCCCTCATCTCCCTCTGAACCCATCACACATGTAACCCCCCAGCAGAACGAACCAATGGGCCCTTATTCCCCTGACACCCCCCCCATTTGCCGACGCGTGGCTGCCTCTTCTCGTCATCATTGCTTGGCGCGCTTCTTGTTCGTTTTCTGGCCATCAGATAGATTAGATTCAGACGTGAGGGAGGGTTGGCCAGGAACGCACCGAGCATGTCATCCATGTTCAAAGGGTTCGTGTGTGCGTGTGTGCGT
>JBBPKN010000153.1:0-35131 GCA_038089275.1 Pulveroboletus cf. rosaemariae | reverse complement strand
GCCACCACCGACCGCCAGACGGGAGGGCACGTCCGATATAGACATATACCACGATCATGTTTCATGTCATGTTTTGACGCGCCGTGAAGCACTCAACATAACGACCACCCTCGTCTCCCAGCTGACAATGGGGTTGGAAAGAAGAGAGGAAGAGGTTCCTGTTTAGTTGGACGATTGTTCACGCTCGACATTGTCAAAATAGATCGTCCGCTTCACCCTCTGCCGGCCAGCAAAGCCGGTCTAGTCTCTCTCGCCCGTTGGACCCGTGCGAACGCCACACACATTGGCGAAACACAGACGAGAATAAAACAGACGACAGGAATCGGATCTCGTTCCTGGCACGACCTGGACACTGCAATCACACCACGCCATTGGCTTAGATCGACGTGACTGAATCCAGTGCTGGCTCACACTCAGCCCTCTCACCCCGACCGACCGAAGACCGGGTATTCAAAGGGTGATCGGAATGTCATGTGATCGGAACGTTGGATGTCCTTTTGGTCAGATACGGCCTGAAAGCAAAAGACAAAAAAAATAAAAATAAAACAAGGTTCCGAGTCGGTCGGCATACCTGCGCTTCTCCCATGCACGATGGAGGTCATCCAATGGCCGTAAACCCCCCCGTTGCCCTTGTTCATTAATCCCAGAATACCGTCATTGTGTCACGAGGCGGGAAGCTGCGCACACTTACTCAACCCATCACCGGGACGCGACGTGATGTAAAAAGGACATGCGGCAGAGAGACAAAGATGCAGATCCAACGAAAAAGAATGAAAGAAAGGAAACAATTCGAAACTCAAACTGGTCTCCAACCCGTGGCCAAGTCACATCGTACCACCTCGTCCACCGTGCCACGCCCGGTTCACCGCGCTCCACCCTCCATCACTGTCACACCACCGTCTCCTTCCTCTTCGGCATGCTAGCGTACCATTCCGGAACCTCGTTTGCCTTGGGTACCGCTCTCCGACGTAACCCCTTGATCGCCTTTGCTTCCTCCTCCGCCTCCCGTCGCCGTTCCTCCTCTCTCACCCTCTCCATCTCCTCTTGTTTACGTCTCACCATCTCATCAAACTTCTCTCTTTCCTTGGCGCGCTGTTCCGTCCAGAAGAAGAATGGCACAACGGGCACACTCGGGACCACACCCTCCCTATGAGATGCCAACTCGGCCTGATGCGACGTCCGCAGTGCCCTGCTTCCAGGCACAGCATCATGAGCATGCGTCTTCCCAGGCTCGCTCGCTGCCAGCCTCTCTTCCACCTTGCGCGCTTCCAGTCTGGCATCCACCCGGAACGTAAATCCAACCGGCTTCGTCAGCGATGCCACAGAAAACGTGGCACTCTGTTCCATTCATTAGCGAAGAAAGAATGCACAGCATGGCGTGAGTGGCAATACAATCAATCAAAACACCTCACAGTCAGCGCACTTGGCGCGATTATTCTCTTAATGGACCCCACGTACCTGCTTCTCTTTCAAGGGTGGATCAGCGGTCAAGATCGGGCCAGAACGCTGTTGCCCGCGATACCGCTCTGTCCTCTTGCCCTGTCGCACGCGCGGGTTTGCCGAAGACCCACTCAGTGACATGCCCTTGGGTTGCACTTCATCACACTTTCCTTTACCCTTCCTAGTCATCCCATGTATCAGACGCGAGCTTGACAAGTATGGAAATGCATCGAGTGTTGGCCCTTTGCATTCAAGGGAAGAATAGTGTCTGGGCATGTACTTGGTGCGCGCGCTTGGCAAAGTCAACTTGCAGGTGCTCGGATCCTGTGCACTGTCACAAGTTTCAGAGTGTGTGACCGGTTGATCTTCGTCGCTCGCCTTCTCAGCTTGGTGGAGTGGAGCTTGGGTGACTGATTCATCTGGGGATCTGCGCTCGCAATCGGCATCCACAAGCGCCATCTTCCCTCTTTTGCGCCGATGGCATTCTTGTGCTAGATCTGCATCCATGCTGACACGCTTCTTTGCCACCCTCATGGTGGTCATGTCACGCTGCCCGCCATGCTGTAGAGCTCCAGGGTGTGCGGCGGCGCTTGATGGAGGCTCGTTGCATGACTGTTTGTGCGGGGAAATTTCAGATAACCTGAATGGCCCGCTGTGAGCACCGGAGATAGCATCAACACGTTGGCATGGAGGTAGAGCAGCGGCCAGCCGAGTTCCGACTTGTGCATTCGCCACTCTAACAGCATCGTTGGAAGCTTCCGCAAGAGAATGTTCGGAAGAGGGCTTGGAAAGTCTAAGTAGCCACCGTTTCGCGTAGGTCATCAAGGTTTGAGCGACAATCACGGAAGCGCCGAATTTCGAGAAGGCACCAAATAAACGGAAAACCATCCGAAAGGCACAGCAATCAGTGCCAAATGACCATCTTGAAACGCATCATCAGACGTACCCAATTGAGGATATCAGCCTTTGACCATATGACACGAGGCGTTCAGCCATGCCATCGGTGCTACGGCACGTAATTTGAGTGTTTTCGGACTTGAGGTCGTTATCGCCACTTATGCAAGCAGGCGGAATTAGTACCTGTTCGGTATCAATACCAATAGATTGCGGCGGGGTAATTTGACAAGCTGCGGAAGGAGGAGCTTGATATGCTTCCGGAACGCAGGATGGTTTTCTCTTCGTCTTCTTCGACACGTGCGTCACCGGAAAGGCAGGACGCTTGGAAATGTCTCCAATCCCAGAAGTCTTGAGACACCTCATCAGTACGTAGATGGAGGAACCCAGTTACAAGTGCTGACTCACCGGCTTTGCGCTCGTCCTCGGATTTCGCTTCGACCTTGGGCGGGGCGTCGGCACAGGAGTGGCTGTCGTTTCAGTTGGACATTCGTCACACGTAGCCATAGCTACGTCCTCATCGGCTGGCGTTCCGGCATTCGGGCGAATGTCACCCTCCTCTGGAAGTCGATCAAGACACTGCTTGGACGCAGGCGGGCATTCGAGTGTGTTCGATTTGATGCGCGATCGACCCTCACATCCGACGGAACTATCCCCTGTAAGCTCTACCGCATGCATCTGCGCGTGGGAAAGTGGCTCGCTGGCCTGACAAAGCGTCCCCACTTCTGCACGCAGCTGATCAAGGCGCTCCTCGGACACCAACGGGCCCTCCAGCTGCCGGTGTACGGAAGTGCCGCGTGATGGTGTCTTTCTGCGTTTGTCAGGACTGCGGCGTCCGAGGGTGAGTGGGCGTTGGATGACGGATAGCTTAGCTGATGAAGACGGCACTCGTGTAGACGGAGGTGTTCGCATGCACGGGGTTGGACGCGACGTTGGCTCAGCCCTTGGGGTCAGCTCGCCAAGCGTGAGGGGTGGTCCGTGGGGATGGCCAGGCGCTACCGGTGCAAAACTCGCGTCATCGTCGGTGGCGTTACACAGCAAGTCGAACACATCGGTATGGTCAGCGAGGAGGAGGTCCGCGGAGGTGTTATTAGTGGGGATCTGGAATGATACGCTCTCCTCAGAGAGATCTGGTAGGTGGTCTAGCGTAATGTCAGTGATCATGTCTTGATCCATTTTGCAGTTTCCTCCTGGTGGGTTATCGCGCTGAGTGGTAAGCGTATGTGGAAGGGCTCGCGCGCAAGTTCGAACTTGAGTTGGACTGTGGGAAATATCCCCGACGCGTCTTGCTCACGTGATCTTTGCCATAGCTCGCAGGCGTGGCCACTACCGACGATGGGAAACGAGCTACTTGGTCATCTCTCCAAGCGTTTCAGTTTCATTCTCCAAGGTTACCCTGTTGAGTTCCTTTCCGTTACTGCATTCATCACCACGTCATATGCCGAAACAAATCACGATGGTTGCTTAATGGGAAAGGTCAATATGCATGATATGATTGATATCAGAGGGTGCTGTTAGTGCCACATCTTGGAGCTGCAACCTAACATTTCGTCAAGGACCCTTATGTGACCTACACTGCCAATCGCCGTCGTTACCAGGTCTTCCCTGGGCACATTCTCTACTCACCGTGGCCGGTTGCGATTGGTAGAATGCTGGCTCTCACACTTGCAGTAACAAATATAAGACCACACATGTTTCTCGGTGGAAAGGGTGGTAAGGTCTTGTCAGATAAGCTCAACATTTCGCTCGAGCTGCCACATCCCAAGCGGGCTAACCTACGACTTACGTCCCCAACTTAATCTAGTTACCTTCAATGAACTACATCACATGGGATCATTGAGATAATCTTGGAAACACATTCATGTTGGCGCTCGATAAATATCGTTTTGTCAAAAATTTCCTGCTTCAAGTTCTATTCGTGTTTATTCTCCTTCGCACCTATGCCTCCCTGAGCTCCCTTCAACGTCAGAGGGAACCCCTCGTCGTTGATGGAACCCCATGACTAATTTTTGCATCTCTGACTGCCTATCATTGGCTACCGTGAATACTGATGCGCAGCAGTGTCCACACAATTCTTGCTACTCTTGATCATCTGGACCTTGGTTCCCATCCCTCACGTTTCAATACGTCCAGCTACTGATCTTCGCCTTAACCCATCCATCCCTTCTCAAGCACCCCGTATATCAACAACGCCAGATTAAGCCCGTATTCCGATCAGCTATCTTTATCCACTTTTACCCGTTTTCCTGCAGCCTCTGCATACTTGCTTGGGTGCACGCTGACATTCCACTGCCGGCTGGACGACACACGGACGTATGGTGTGATCTTCTCTCCCTCCCTCGATCAACTCGTGCCTTCTTCCCACAGCGCTTCCATCAAATGCCATAATGACACGATATCACCGTTGCAGGCTTCGCGATTCAGTCCCAACTTGACGGGGGCCCTGCGACGTGGAAGTTCCGAACCACCTACCGTCCACAACAAATCGACAACCACAATGCCATGCATGCATCATCCCAACCCTCACATTCACCCGTGGCAGTGTGAAACACTGGTGCTCGTCCGAACCTTTGCACTCGATCTTTCCGGCAGAATGTTGAGCCTACCACACTCACGACCTTGCCTGATACACATCCCCCCTCCCTCCAAGACGCGTTGACAGGGTGATAGCATGATAGGACTACGATCAAGAACCGCTGCTGGGTCTCGCTTACCCTCTTCCTCACCCTTCTTTCTTCCTCCGCCTAAATCATCCGCATTCTAACCCGTCTCTCTCCGACTCGAATTGGTCTCGCTATCTAAACCTTTCCGGTATTGCTTCTCTCCTTCCTGAGCTCAGTCTTCTCATTTCCATCCCAATTTGCTCATATTTGTGCTGTCCAGGCACCTAGAAGAGACCCGAATTCTTGGACTTTTCCCAGGCGTATACAGCGTGTGTGCGTGTGTACGTGATTGTGGAGGTACGCACACATTCATGCACCATGTCCCCAGATTCGCCACCACCGCCCCTCTTTTGCGCTTTATCCGCGTTTAGAATGACCCCATGTCCGCATCAAGTACTGGATTCCAAACTCGACGCGTCGACGAGCTAACCCCCTCTTACTCTCGTTCGGCTGAGAAACGACCCCAAAACGATGGCTCAAACATGGCTCGCGTTTTATCAACTAAGATTGTGGCATTTTTTTGTATCCGTATTCCGACACCCGAGATCATGGCGTCCGAAGCGACGCGCGTACGTGCTTCCCCTTCTATTTCCGAATCGAACGCTCCCAAAAGGACACTGTTGGCTTGCTGGTTTCAATCCATTCGTCAGCGATACCCCTCGTTTTGCGTGTTGGGGGACTGATGGTGGTTCTTTCGAAGACGCTTCGGTTAGACGTGTTGATGCATGTGCGTTCGAAGCGGACAGGAATGGCTGGCGTGACCCACGTCAGGGCTCTCCTCAGGTTGTCAACGCACGACGTTCACGAGTCCGATCATACCAATGTCTCTTTCTGAAACACGACAAAGGCGACAGAGGACGTCGGTAAGCTGTCTATGGTTTTTGCGGGCAGATCTAGATAGGAACTAGTGTCAGTGCCTTTTTTTTTTCCTTCGAGGAGGGGGAGATGACATCTCGCGTAGCGCGTCTTCTGCAGCACGCACAGGGCACGATGCGGTGTCACGCACCATGTGAGCTGTGATCGTCATCCGTAAACAGTCGTACGCGTATCTCTTTGACGACGGAAACGCTGTTCGGCTGAAGCAAAGCGAAATGCGAAGTTCGAGCTCCATCACAGGATCGCGTTATTGACCTACAATCTTGGTCTCGTATACGACCATGTATTCGTGTAGGGTCCCCTTGCAACACCGCAACGTCACCGAAATTGAAAGCATACGAGACGATATCTTGCCTCCATCGCTGCCTCGTGTGGGTTACGTTACGGAGGAGTGTCGGTTCTTTCCCTAGGGGATTATGATCCTTTACTGTAAGCACACGACGAAATAACCTGTTTCCGCAGAGCACGGGGGATACTTTACTTTGTCAATGCCGATTACTACTCGGACGCGCCAGGTATCTGACGTTCTGCAGCACTTCGGCCGGTTGAGAAGCGATATATCTGGAGTCGGATGTTGGGTCCCGAGGGGTTAATTTGGTGAAGCGAGGGGTGGGTGTGGGGGGATATTCCAGTCCATATTCGCCGCAGCCGAAGCCGAAGGTACTCGCCTTCCCCCACCTTCTTTTATGTCCCTTTCCTCCCCGTGTTCGAAGAACGTTGGGTACATACGGTGCGAGCGTAGTTGGACACGGCTGGCAGACATGGATTGCGTTGCGCGACGCAATGTGCCATAATCGTCAATACTATGAGCATCATGTCTGTATTATTATTATTATTTGACTTCATTAGAGAGAGGGGTATGTGTTCTGCATACGTGAGAACAGGGACAGAATAAAACTGATGGCCGACACAAAAAAAAAGCCCTCGAGGAAGGGAAAAAAAAAGGTCATTTGATCGGTGGGGGGGAAGGAGCGGATTTCATTTCGTCGAACTACCCTGTTTTTTATATTTGCGTTAACCTTGAGTATATTCACTAAGTTCATCGCTAGTGCGGGAAAAGGGAAAAGCAAGGAGGCCGGCCCTCCCACACCTTTCCAGCCTCACCTGCGTTCGGCGTCCCCTTCCCCTTTTCCATCTTCACGCACACACGCATCCTCTTTTTCCTTAGAAACAAAATCAAATATCAAAAGCTTCTACCAGGCCTGGGTGAACGCGTGTGGGACGGTGACGAGAAAAGAATAGCGAGTGAAGGTCATGGGAACGATGGGGGAGGCGAGAAGAGAGTCACACAGAGCTGGCCGAGTCAACACTCAAACATTGCAGAGGGAGTACGCAAAAAAACCCCGTTCCAAACTATCCCATATCCCGACATCCTCCTTCCATATCCTCGCATCGCTGATCGCACAAACGTGTGTTCAAAGGAGGAAGGGAGTTATAATGTGACGCGGTCACAAGCGCTCCAACGGATGCGTGTCTGCCGTACTGACAAATACTCTAATGTTCCCTAGTGCCTGCTTTTCCCCTTCTGTCAAGACGACTGACGCGGTAGGCCCTGACGGACCATGTGGTACCAACGATATTGGTGAGACCGCCTGGGAGGAAGGGATGGTTTCATTTGCAAATTCGATGAGTGTCGAACTCAGTTTAGAAGCGAGGATGGGGAGATACCCGCGTTCGGTATGGGTGTGGCCACCTAAGGGTCATCAGCAATCGCGCGGGAGCAAAATCATAGCCGGTACCGCAAGTGCATCACAGAAGTAAGGGTCGAATGGAGTAAGGAAAGGGGGCAAACAACATTTGAAAATCCGTGAAAGAGGAGCGGCTTACAAAGGACAACGTATCTCCCTGCACTGACCGCTGCCAAGACATCATGCTAAACCGGAGATAGATCAGCAACAACGTTGTGTGATAGCGTTCAAAGTGACGTGGACAGCTAGTCACAGGGCGCCTAGGCTAGCAGGGAAGTAGAGGGATCCAAAAGGACGTACATGGGACATCTCACCAGTAAGATAGACGTCCGCATCAGCACCAGCAAGCACCGAACCACCAGACCCCGCACAGATCGCGACCGTACGTACCTTGCGCGACACTACCGGTCGCCCAAGGTCGACTTTGCGTGCACGAATACAGTCAAAGCGATACGGCCCATAGAGAGTGGGAGGAACCAGAGGCAAAGATCATGCAGGTACATAGATCGTCGTCCGGGATCAGACGAAGGAATTAAAGCGAGCGATCAACAAAAAAAAACATTCATGTCCACCACGTCATTGAGAAACGCTTAAAGGATCGAGTTTGCCCACTCACCGTACGGGAGATGGAGATGCTTCTTGATCCTCTCAACAAGCTCTTCGATCGATACTGGATCTTGGAGCGTGAGCAGCCTGCCAACTCCGCCTTCATCACCTTTGGGTTCGCCAAGAAGTGAGACGTTTACAGAACCCAGCGTGCTGACACTTTCTGAATTTCCAGCGCAAAGTGCAAGCCAGTCGTTAACACCGCCGTGTACATTATCGAGGGCCGTGTGAGGCGAGTAGACTGATACGCCCGCCGCGGCAAGGTTGAGGAGGGAAGCCTGAAGAGAGTTCGAGAGCGTGAAAGACGAAAGGGGTTTGAAGATCGTGGGGTGATATGACACGACGAGCGCTACCGAAGGCTCTAACGCTTCTTGCAGAACGGCGGGGGTCAGGCTGGTCGAAGAGGAGGATCATGAATACGGCCTCGGACACGGCGAAGGTAGATGTAGTCTCACTCGACCGTTAATAGAACACGGTTCGCATTTGGGCGCAAAATAGGCGATTCTGGTTGTATGTGCGCATCAGACAAGAACGCTTGCAAAGGTGCCTATCATCGAGTTGATCCATACCTAGCAAGAGGCCGACCTGTCGTGGTTGCAATTGGAGCGGTGCATCAGAGTGAGGGCACCGAAGTAACCCACGTTATCCCACTTCTCTGCAAGTCGGAGCGGTGCGATGCGCTCCATAGCCTTGAGGGCATACTTGACTACCAATTGCGAGCGCGCCATGTCGATCTAGGGGTTGGTTCAACAGACGAAGAGTCACGTGATACAAGTGACACGTTTCTGCACACCCTACCGCTATCGAGGACAAGGACGCCCCGTAAACAGACAAGATGGTTAGTGTTCACTCCTTTCCTTGCCGCGCTCTTCACGATGATGTGGATAGGTCGTGTTGGCAGCCTCGATCTGCACAAAAGGTGGCAAAGGTACGATCCAAGACTTTTTTTTTGCGTGCGTGAAGACCGCTTGACGCTATACCATACAGCCGTCCTCTCGCGTCAGTTCCACCCGATGACGCGAACGAGGATCGAATCCATCCTCACCTCTTTCCCTAAACTCATCCCCGCCAATAGCCAGCATACCTCTGTCGAAACTGCCGAAGTCCGTTACGTCTACCAACCGCTCGAAGATCTCTACATCCTCCTCATCACCAACAAAGCCTCGAATATCCTCCAGGACATCGACACGTTACATCTCTTTGCTCGCGTCGTCTCAGATATGTGTAAAAGCGCGGAAGAGCGCGAGATCCAGAGACAATCGTTTGAGTTATTGGGTGCTTTTGATGAGATCGTGAGCTTGGGCTACCGAGAACACGTTAATCTGATGCAGGTCCGGAGCGTGCTGGAGATGGAGTCGCACGAGGAAAAAATTCAGGAGATCATTGCACGGGTAAGCACGTCCACAACAAGGGATCGAGCAAGCACTCAACACTCCTTGCCCGATCACAGAACAAAGAAGCCGAGGCAAAAGAGGAACTCAAGCGCCGTGCTCGTCAACTCGAGATGCAACGCCGAGAACAACAGAAACGTGCTGCTGCCCTAGGGGGCGGTGTTGGGGGTGGTTCATACCTTGGCGGTGGCGTGTCTGGCTATGCGCCGGTCTCGCGATATGAGGCTCCCGATGCTCCGGCTGCACGCACGGCGTCACCTGCGCCCGTCGCAGCGTCTCGTCCGCCTCACTTCAAGACGGGTGGTATGAAACTCGGGGGCAAGAAAACGAGACAAGCAGAACTGCTGGATGCCCTTGGAGGTGAGGTCCTCACCGTCGAGGACATGTCCACCCCCCCGACACCCGTCCCTGTCGAACCACCCACCCAGACTCAAAAAGATGCCAGGGGCAGTCTTCCATCTGTAACTCCAGAAAGGCGAGTTCGATCCAACCCTTTCGTCAAGTTTTGGTCCGATGATCTGTGTTTCCGCAGCGTACACATCGTCATCAAGGAAACCGTCTCGGTCTCGCTCCTTCGTGAAGGCGGCATCAAATCTATGGAGCTAAAGGGCGATATGAACCTCCAAGTTGCCGATCCGTCTGACGCACACATCAAGCTCGCCCTCGTGCCGTTCTCGATTGACTTTGGGTCCGACCTCCAATTTAAACAACACCCCAATGTCGCCAAGTTCGTCCCGAACCAAGAGAAGATCATCGCGCTCAAGGACCCCTCGAGGGCGTTCCCGGTCGGTCAGGCACTCGCAGTGCTCAAATGGCGTTATGCCGGCCACGACGAGAACTACGTCCCCCTATCGAGTAAGCACCCTCTCCCCCTCCCTACCCTCAGGAGAAACGCAGATTGGTATCGTTGCTGATTTGTATCGTTCCATTCCTTTCCTTTGCACACAAAGTCAACTGCTGGCCATCCCCCTCCAACGAAGGCACGTGCGATGTCAACATCGAATACGAACTCGAACACGACCACATCACTCTCTACGACGTCACTATCTCCATACCCCTCCCCGCAGGCTCCTACCCGACTGTCTCCGATACGTCCTCCAGCTGGTCGTTCAACCCTTCTACGCATGCCCTCGAGTGGTCTATACCCCGAATCTCTGCTGACGAGCGTTCAGGTACGCTGGAGTTTAGTGTGGGCGGGGACGACGTTGGGACGTTTTTCCCTGTCAAGGTCGCCTTTGTCGCGCAGGGGAGTTTGGCTGGGATCGGGGTGGCGAGGGTGACGAGGGTGAGTGGTGGGGAGGAGGAGGTGGTGTTCTCATTGGATGCAGTCGTGAGTACCGAGGAGTATGTGGTACTGTGAGCCGTGGGGTAGTCACTTTCGTCACCGTCGTCGTAGTGTCAACAGATAGTTGCACGAAAACGGGCCTAGACGACGACCCAACGTTTTTCTCTTTGATGGCAGTATCTGCTATTACAAGTCCAGCGTCAAAAGCCGAGTATTAACGAGTTACCCTGAAAACCGAGCGAATGTCCACCAATGTCTGAATAAAGGGAGACCAAGACAGAGATCGAGAATGACAAACTAAGAAAGTATTACACCCTTTGCTCATCCTCCGAGAGTCTCACCGCCGTTTCTCCATGGCACTGTACCTTCTCTGACCGGGAACCATCACCGGCGGTGCGAACTGCAACCCGCTCCCGCTCGTGCTCCCACTGCTCGCCCGTTTCTTGTGCTTGTCGGTGGGGAGCAACAACGGCGACGTCAATGTGCTAAACATGGACGCCCGCTTGGTGCTCACGTTCATCCCCACCTCGTCCGCTCCTCCCCCACTACGACTCCTGATGGACGCCTGCGGAGGATGCTCCTTCCCATTCCCATTCCCATTCCTCTTCGCACCTAGATCGGGATGTGTGCCTCCAAGTGGCCGGAATATCCGCACCGCAACGGTCGCAGCGCGGCCAACGTGTTTCTCTCCCTTGCCTGTCCCCATCCTTGGACTCATGCTCACACCTCCTGGTATCACGCCCGCCGCTCCGACTGGATCTATCATGTATTGGAATGCTACCAGCGTCATGTAAGCATCGTTCCCTGCGTTGTCCAACACGCACGGCGTGTCGAATCCGAGCGAGCGCAAGAGCGCGCGAAGATTGAGCAATGACTCTGGCAGACGAGCTCTACCCGAATGGCGCTCGTGCATTTGGCCACGCTCGCCAGCGACAAAGAGGGCGCGCTCGAAGTAGGCGATGTCGATGGTGAGAACATTATTTGGAAGCTCTGGACGTATCCATGACATCGGGAAATGTGAAATTGGACCAATAGAGATAGATGCGATCGGATGAGCGACAGAAACACGCGGTACAGAAAAGATGGATAGACGTACGAATCTTCATCTCATCAAGACATTGCAAAATCGCCTGGATATCATGTCCGACAAGCACGACGTTATTTGCGACCGTTTCGGAGTCTGGGTTAACGAGACTACTGTCTAGGGTATCAACATCACAACACACGAGCAGACATGCTTGAGCATGTATTCAGAGCTCACCTCAGGACAGACTGGATGATACGTGGCAATTTCATTTTCGGTATCAGTTGACTTTCTCCAAACTAGATTTGTATTTTGGTCATTCCCCAATGGGTATTGAGTGTTTTGAATGTTAATAAGAACACGAACAGCCGATAGAGAACGTCACGCACGGCATACTATCGTTGTCAACCCAGCACCCATTACGCGAAAGAAAACATGAAGAATGAGTTGCATGCCAACAAGAGCCCTCGGCGGAACGACGACAACACAGAGTCGCTGATAGAACGCACCTGCCATGTCACAGTTGGTGACGCCTTGTTGAACGTATCCGCATATTCGGATGCAATATAGTGACCTTTACTGCGGTGACTCGGTGCATGACGCTTTACAATAAGACACCGGTCAGAAGAATACGCACCGATAATTCGTATTTGGTACAGGCGGCCATGCACCCATCCTAGAGTCACGACATCAACGTCACATGTATTCAAGACGAGTCAGTGACATACGCTTCGAGATGGCTACATCGGATAGCTGCATATCCCCACTCGATGCACGACCGCCCGCTCTTTTCGAGAGATTCGAAATCGATGGCTAAAAAGGTCTTGTCACGCGTTGCCCAGAGTTCTCGGATAGCAGCCGGATCACCGGCCCGAACGCGGGTTTTCAGGGCCGCAAGGGCGACTGTGGGGAGTGTCAAATGCAGTTTCTTGTAGGTTGACCAATCGTCCAAATGCCAGAGGTGTCGTTGGGAGGTCTCAAAAGGCATGACGACGAGCATATTGTCTGCTTGAGGAAGTGTCTCTCCGAACCTGCAGTTGGATGGACATTGAAAGAATGGAGGGATGAGCTGCAGAAAAATGCTAGACGGGGGAAGAGGTAAGGAGGGAAGAAAAACAGCACGTACCGAGTCTTGATCATCTTGACAAAGGCAACGATTGAGTTTTTGCGTATCACGATGTGTGCACGGCCTGTGCGTGCATCTGTGACGGTAATCGCGGGCCAGGAAAAGGCGAGGAACTGTTCAAACGTCTCAAAGAACCAACCCCACTTCCGGTCGTGCCTACGACAATCAAAAGGAGGTATCAGCGGAACGTTGGTGTCAGAGCAAAGTGCATGTGTACCATGGCACGCCATGAAGTTGAAAGTACCCCATATAGGCCGAGTAGACCTGAGAAACCGAGGATCATCAACACCCAGCCTGCATCAGAGAGTACAGGAAAGAACGTACGGACTGAAGGTCATGTTCCCAGCCCTGGGGGTCAACCAAGTGTAAGTCGGCCATGCCTTCAAGGTGAGGGGAGCCCGCAGAAAGACCCTGAGACCGCCGCGTGATCCAAGTGGTCTGAGAGGCGCAACAGCTGATGCGCAAACGCAGCCCAGACGGAGAAATGGTTTCGCCGGGACGGTAGGAATGGGGACAGCCATTGGGAGGATTTATAACTTAAACTTGAGTGGAGGGACCTATCCATAATGCGTAAGTGTACGACATAATACAAAATTACGGCTCGAGAACGAACGTGGTGTTCCCCCCATACTTACGCACAGCAATGGGGACGCCACCATCACCGGGAAGGAAGACCGTCGTCAAAAAACATCCCATTATTCGCTAATGTTGAACACTGCAGCATCACGACGCAGGGACACTTATGTCAAAGAACCAAGGACTAATATCGCGGAGTCGGATGTCTTGGGTGTAACTCAAAGTTTAACCCCGCTTACAAGGTTTCTTCAATGTTATTCTCACACGGACGTTCCCAACCGACCGGGAACCGAGTCCGCGCCAACCTCAAGCAGGGTCTTTGCCGACGTTGCCGACGTTGTGCGTTCGCAAGGTGCAGTAGTTGCATTCGCAAATTAGGTACAAGAGTCCATACGGCGTGGTTGCCATGATGGAGGGGAGGTGTACATAGGATAGTAGCTGTAGTGAACAAGCACGATTAGCTCGGAGAAATGACATGAAAAGAAGATCAGAGACTTGAATGGGTTCCCAAGGAACAACGCCCATGGTGCATGCACGTCACGGTTGCAATCAACTGCATCCTGAACGAGAAGCCAAACAGAAGTTGTCCTTACCTAGACTAGCTTCGCAATGACATTCCCCTAACCGCTAAACCTGGGTTCCCACGTTCACAGGGGGCCGGCAGCTCAGACACGAGCTATCCTACGAGAAAGACAGTTCAGTCCATGGCCCAAAATATACGGGACGAAAGGCAAAGGGTCAGGCAAAGAATTCACATTCTTCTCATTGCCTGCTGTGCAGGCTATCGAAGTGAGCTGAGGATGATGAAGAATTCTCATCACGAAGAAGATGGCAAGGAGAAACAACCGCACCTTTGTCGAATGCGCTCGCAAGCCATGCAAGAGCTTGCTGCGACGTTCTTGTAGGGAACGGCAAACGCCGACCGCCCCATCACCTGACCTGCCCTTGACTCATCCCAGCCACCGAATGGACTATACAGCACCACGTAGTTATTCCCACGCTCACCCAGCAATCCGACCGAGTGGTCCTCCTCATATCCTCAACACCCAAGCCGACGCCGAGAAGATGCAGATCTTCGTCAAGACCCTCACCGGAAAGACCATCACTCTCGAGGTGGAGTCCTCCGACACTATCGACAACGTCAAGGCAAAAATCCAGGACAAGGAGGGGTAGGTGTGCACTTCACATCCGTTCATCACTTGGATGACAATCACTTGCGCACAGTATTCCCCCTGACCAACAACGTCTCATTTTTGCTGGTAAACAACTCGAGGACGGTCGTACCCTTAGCGACTATAACATCCAGAAAGAGTCTACTCTTCACCTCGTCCTCCGGTGCGTGACCCGTTCAAGGTACGCGCTCTGGTATCTCCGTTCTGAACCGATCTCTAGTCTCCGTGGTGGCATCATCGAACCCTCGCTCAAGGTCCTTGCATCAAAATACAATTGTGACAAGCAGATCTGCCGAAAGTGCTATGCGCGTCTCCCACCGCGTGCAACCAACTGCCGCAAACGCGGCTGTGGTCACTCTTCGCAACTCCGTCCGTCCGTATACCTTTCTGTTTTCCAACGAAAGCCATTCTTACACTCTGCACCGACAGCAAGAAGAAGTTGAAGTAGTCCGCTCGTCGTTCTACCGACATTGCCTGTGCGCGCACGCCGCGTGGAGATACGGTGTGTGTACAAACGGTCAAAATGCACGAGTTTGCCTGCCTCCTCTCTAGGCAATGTTTAGCCATGTACCTGTATCACACGCGTCCCGTATATGCGACTCATGACTTTACTTGCTTGACGGGTATGCTTCGCTATCAGGGGCTCAATCGTCTATTAGTAGTGGACAGGCGTGCCCGTACGAAGAGCTTGTCCCGCGTTCCTCTCGGAAATGCAGTGTGCTTACCACCTGTTAGCCCCATGCAAGACGGCTGGGATCCAACGTCGACTCCCGCACATGCAAGTGCTCGATCGAACCTACGAACGCGTTAGGCGACCGCTATCCCCGCAGCGATGGCGTGATCCCGTCTGTTTTTGACCGACGAATCTCCCCTCGCTATTCGCCTCCGTTTGTGACCTACTGGATTCGCGTACAAGTGATGACCCTGTTTTGACGTGCGTCGTCAACGCCAAGGTAGGGGGCACTGCGGGGAACGCCCGTCCATGCCCATACCCTGGTCAGCGCACGCATTTTAAATGTCTGAGCCGTCTGCGCGTGTGGAGATGGGGTTCAGGACACCAGCCAGCCAGCGGTTTGGTTCGCGTACGCGGTCGACGGGGTGTGTACTCTTTGAGTCGCCCTAGGGGTCCAAGTTGACCTCGACCCTTAATCTCCATCCATACCTGCCTGCCGTCCCCCTAATCGCCGCTCTCAGCGGGCCCAGCTATAACGTCACATACCTGTGCATTCGCGTCCTTTCTATTCCTGGCTCCAACTTGCGTGTTCACTGACCCATCGAAGACGGTTCCTGCGCACATTGGTCTGTCGTTGCCAGCCAGAGTGCATGAGGATGCCATCCAACTCACGTACCACAAAACATTTGACTCACATCCTCGTCTGGTGATCAAGACATACTCAAACATAAAGCGCCAAGGGCCAAGCATCAGACGAGGGACAGTGTCATTGAAATGAACGTGTCAGGAGGACAGTCCCATGCCACAATTTTCACCACCATGCAACAACAGAATCAGTGGTATAAATGGTGTGAAATAGAACGGAATCAACACATGTTGTCCAAATGTCTGAGAACGAGGTCCAACCACAAGCTACGGGCAATGATAGGTAGTCAACCTAACATAAAATGTCACCAAACACCACGATCGACAATGCCAAGCCAAGGAAATAAAATGGTATACAATAGAAATCCCAGAACAACCGAGCTAAAAGTACGTCTGTCCGGCCGTCGGGTTTTTCAAAAAGAGTCATTCAGAAGACCATAGCAGCACCAGCAATCGCCGAAAGGACAAAAGCAGTAGTGGGAGCCATGCCAGTCAACTTGAAGGAAGCAGCACCAGAGTTGAGTGCCGACGGAGTAGAGGAAGCTGCAGAAGAGCTCGCCGAAGAGACCGCAGACGAGGACAACGAAACAGGAGTGGTGGAAGTCGACGACGGGGTGCTAAAGGAGACCGACGAGCTAGTACAATAGTCAATAATAACCATTTCATAGCAAACAGCCACCTACGTAGAGCTCGTAGCAGAGGAAAGAGAAGAGGATGATGACGTAGAGGTTGCCGTGGCCGAGCTGGTGGTCGCAGCACCAACAGAAAACGAAGAACTCTGAGAGTAGACCTGATTAACGTTGCTAAGGGAAATGCAGGACATCAAACACAATGCCAAGACCAAATAAAGAAAAAGGTTACTTGGGGGCAATAGCCTCAACGGAGTAACCATCACTAAAGACGAGTCAGTCAGCCTTCATAAAATGCGACAACTTAAAGGAACAAACCCGACTGGAACCTGGGGCAAGGTGAGAGTGATTGACCCAAGAGCCGTCTCTACATTGTTTGCAATAGCAAAGGTATTATGGAAAGCTTCATTGACCAGTTGGATGGAGAAAACCTGGGGATCCGTGGTTGATGCCGTCCATGAGATTGTTACCGAACCCCCAGTCGTCGCACCAACGAGGGAGTTAATAGTGAAAGCCGCAGCATAGGGGACAATAAGCGCGAGCGTGCTAAAACGAGCGAGCTGAGGACGACCACGAGCAACCGTATCAAAGGAAACCCACCAAAGCTTGGCAAACATGTTGAGTCGTATGAGAGAGGCGAACACGACGGCCAAGGAAGACTAGAGGGACAGACTTGGAGGGAACTGAAGCAGTTGAAGAAAAAGCAGGGAGCGGATGGCCTTTTATTCTTGAATGGTCTGAATACGAACCTGAAATTCCCACGCCGATTCCGATGCGATGCCGGCACCGTCTGCTTCCCAATTTTTTCTCAGTCTAGCGCGCCATTCCGAGAGTTCTATGTCCACCCGAGGTTCAATGTAACATGCGTATCCTACCCGACATTACTAACAAAGCCATACGCATCGTGCACCCTGGAGATGGGACTACGCGGCGACAACCACCGCGCTGTAAACACGGTCGGACGTTGACCAATCTTGTCCAGCAGGCCAGACCAATTTTAGCAAACCGGCCTAGTAGATCTGCGTGAGAAGAGACACGATGAGTCCCACACACGTACGAAAGCCGACCGGCGCACCTCGTCGAACGGTCGGGTGTCGTTAAAGCAACTTTCCCAAACTTCATTCACCGCACGCGCCGCCGTCGCTTCGTCAGGACACATTGGGTTCGCTCGAACAGACAATATCGCCCTCCGACGGACACACGCCTACCCATCCAAAAATGTAACGACGGAGATCAAGGGACCGGAGAGGGGGGCGTCAACGACAGATATAGCGAGGATCAGGTAGCCTACCTGGTGTTGTTTGGTGAATGACACATGCCCTCGGTCGAGTTCACGCATGTACCTGCAGTCCCCACTCAAACTGTTTGCGCGGATCTTTGCAGCGCGGGTCAACGACGAGCACGGACAGAACAAAGAAAACCAGTTCCACGGACTCACTTCGCTACAAGCGTGATGTCGCAAGTTGTGCCAGTCGACGTTAAACTTGCAGTGATCATACATGTGTATGAGCTCGTGTGTCAAGGTATCCTCCACTTGTCGCTTGCTGCAGGGGTGGTTTTGACAGAGCACGACCGCGCCAGCCGGGTGAAATCCTCCCGAACGTGTGAGATCGCATGGGGCACACATAATATTCTCAGACGGCACAGCACAACCAGAGAGGCGGAGATGCTTGAGCATGAACACTACGGACGGACCTTGGTAGAGTGAGTCGCATCAAGCCATATCCATGGGCGAAACGAACGCCGATTCGCAAGCAAAAACTATGAGCGTCAGCACGAGGAAACGAGCACAAAGACGGACTGTAGTTCATCAGCTCGGCCTTCCATTTTTCGCAACGAACGTGTTGCTGGTCCTCGAATCCACGTTGGCGCTCTTCTGGAGTAATGCCAATGCCAGTCAATACAGAGGCCTTTTTGAGCCACCTCTGAAATGCACCCGAGTTTCCCGAGTCCGCGGGTGTGGAAGAAGAGGAGGAGCTACGTTCCATCGTCGGACTTTTGCAGCGAACAAGCACCAAGCTAAATAGGAAAGTGGAGGTACTGTACATTTCTCCGCAAACTTTTGTAATTCGCTTACTGCCACTAGGAATTACACCCCTTTACGTTCGGTGTTGGACTCGATGGGCAAGTAGTTTCTCAATATTCATCTATGGGCTGTACTAAGTCGCTATTTGCCTGCAGACAAAATTATGTTCTGGATTCTCCTCGGGAATGTGCGCGTACCTGCTCCGGCTCAGCGTGATCACTCTCTTGCCACTTTTCTATCATGTCTTTTGGACCACCCCAACACAGCCCGGTACATACCCACCAAGCTTTCCTACCAGGACTGTACCTTCTACCAGTTGAAAGAGCCGGTAAATCGTTTGCAGGACGACGACATCGTCAAGCAGGCCTGCTCAGAGGAGAGCAATAGGTGCTTGTAGATCCTGAAAGAACATTCGTCCGCGATCTGGTGGCTGACGTTGATGACTGCTATGTCTACTTGGTTGTTGACTTTGTTGGCCGTCAGTGTCACCGACTAGCTCTTTAGACTCAGTCGCTTATGTGGCTGACTACGTTTGCCCTCTCAGCATTTGCTCCCATTCAGATGCTAGAACGGTATCACTTCGAGCTCTCCAAGTGTCTACAAGTAACAGTTAAGGACCTGCATAAATGGAGTCTATGTGATGTGCAGCGTAATTTGCTCCGTGGCAGACTCACCACAGATGACAATGAACTGCCTTCTGAGTTTCAGGTGATTCAAGGAGCTTTGGCAAAGAATCGCTTGTACAGGGCATGCTTTCTTTATGCTGTAGTGCTTTTCAGATGCTGATGTGGAATCACTCCAGAGGACTGATGAACGGCAACCAGATTTCAAACTTGCATTTTGCCATAAGGAGTTTGGCCATATCTTTGCACCTTGTGGAGCCAAGGACCACACTGTGACCAATCAGTTCGAATATGTGGCGTTCCATAATGTTTTGCGATGCTTTGACAAATACATTAAGAAGGTAGTGGGCAAGGAGAGCTCGTCGGCCCTCAAGGCCACCAATTTCATGTTTCTTTTTATGCAGCCCCCGTTCCTTTCCATGAGATCTACCAGTTTCATGTTCCATCAGTAGGTCCTGATTCCTGTTCATGCTTCTGCATTACTAACAGTCCCACAGGGAGAAATCATGGGATTTTCCAATATTTGTGAACACCATATCAGCACTGAATGATGTGTACAGATTCACTCCTAGGAGTGACTGTATGGTCATTTCGCCTTCTCACGAAATTCCATTCATTATATCTGAAGTCATGTCAGAAAAGCAAGAATCTGATCGTTTCCGGATGCTTCTTCAGGCTATCACTATTGCCCGTACTGGTCAATATCTCCTGGCATTAGACTCTAGGCAAACTTTTTTTGTATTGGCCATTTATGTCAATGCTGAGATGGTCGCATCACGATATATCGTGATGCAAACTAGTAGGGGAAATGGTACAGACAACTCCAATGGAAATAGTGATGTAAGGGTTCGCGAGTTTGCTGTATCAAGTTACTCATAAAGGTGAATAGGTCTGGATTCACCAGAAAGACTTTTGTCTCGAGCAAAGGACAAAATGGGTGGAATTTCTGTGTGAGATGTTTAATATGGCAGGACAGATCAAGGCATTGGCTAGCGACTTGGATCAAATGAAGGAGGATAGCTTGTGCAATGCCAAGGACTTTGCAAAAGATATTCCGACACTCGCCTCGACACATGCGGCAAGAACAAAGACAGATAGTGGTCGCCGTGGTATAGTCTTGGAGCCCATGATGGAAGGATCCAGCAGGACACACAACCAAGACGGAATAGATGCTTGGAAGACCAAGGACATACAAGATGTTTTGAATGAGATGAACTACAGGATTAGTTTCATTTCACCGAGGGTGCGGAGCCTTGCTTGCGGCTGAGCCTTGACTGATGCATATGCCCCAGCATCCTCATGTTGCTAAGATCGTGAACAAAGCCGGTGACTGGCACGGATATCTCAAATTCGTAAAAGAGAGCGAAGCCAAAATTCTACGATATCTCATGCAAATTGAGTCCCTATTAAACCATACCATTTCCGATGTTCGATTCTGGCCTGTTCGAGGGGGCACCGTGATATCAATGCCCAACGCTGGCGAATGGCTGACATCACTGCATAATCCAAGTGAGCAGCTGTGGTCCGTGGCCCTACAGCTGTTTGAATCAGTTGCTTTCATGCATGAACACAATGTTGTCCACATGGATCTCAAACCACAGAACATCATCATTCCTCGAGGAGGCGGGCGACTGACCATCATCGACTTTAGCGTATCCGTTCGTGTCCGTGGGCCAGATGTTGAATGTACCGAGGTTATCGGCACAGAAGGCTATATGGCTCCAGAAGTCTGCAACGGACAGTACAAGCCGATGCTCGCTGATTTATGGAGCTGCGGGAAAACGTTGGAAGAGCTGTGTTCACACTGCGACTACTCGGCGGATCGCACGGTCCTTCTCGAGATAGCGGGACGACTGATGAGTCGCAATGCAGAGGCGCGCCCAAAGATGTTGATGATACTGGGGTGGATGGCTTCTGCACTTCGAGGGAAGAATAGTGATGTGGCTCCCACGTTAGGGTGAGTCGAGTTTGTTTCTCCTTATTCCATGCTCAGAGTTAACTACAGCTCTCAACCGATGATACATCCAGTTTGCGGCTGAATCAGTTGCTTTCGAAGTGCAAGCTAGACCGCGGTATTCCATGTTACCCTCTTGAACACTGTTTTGTCACTACTGCAATCCGTTTCTAAAGTGTATTTTTATCAAGTAGTGTTCGATTGCATCAGTAGTTTATTGTTCACTGTACAAGTGTAATGATTAGTTTGAGGAAACGGCTTTCCTACGCCATAATTACAATCGCATCGTCTCCTGACTTCCAACAACCTTTCTAACCATCCACATTCCCCTGCTAACCTTGATATCATGTTGGGATGATATTTCATGACCCCAGCCATCATTTCTGTCGAGACTGCTTTCATTCCCAATGCATCACTCGCCCGCTGTGCATCCATCTTTGCACACCTGCAAATAGGTCCTTGCAATGACGGCCGATTTTTCTAGGTCAATTTCGCTGGCCCAATGACCACCCATCATTCTTTCATTGACCCTTGTTCATCACCTTTTACAAGGAGAATACAATTGGCAGTGATTGGTATCATTCTCTGAGCGATTTTCTACTTTAAACCTACTAGGCGAATATCTGACTGCCGATTTTTGCAGATCTGGCCATCTGGCCATCTCATGGTCTTCTATAGACCTCTGTTGACGAAGTACAAGAATTTTACAATCGGCAGAACTTTTCGTCTCCACTCATTTCCAAGGGGGGTTGCTCCTGTCATGTCTGCTTCATCACTCAACTCAGCTCGCTCACCTAATAACTGTGCTGAACATCTACAAAACGCCAAACTCGCCATGCAGCCTTTTCCTACTCCCCCGTCACACCCTCAAGGTTCTTTTGCCGAACTCCAGCAGCAGTACCGCGACATAGGTAAGGTGTTTGAGCCTGAAGTGATTTGTGAGCCTTCCTTGGACGATCTTGCCAACGACTAGCTGAATGCCTTGCAATCCGTCTTGGATGGACATAAGGTCTATATTACCGGTGCTGCAGGTACGTCCCACTCCTGCTCCTTCCTACCTTTATTGCTAATGTCCATAGGCACCGGCAAGACGTATCTGTTCACTCGCATATATGAAGTGCTCGTTTACAAACATGGCTATCGTCCTTCCATTTCTGTCACGGCCAGTACGGGCATGGCTGCCTGCAAGGTCAATGGTCCATTGTCCTTTCCTGTATCTGGTCGCTGCTCAACATCCACAGGTCAGACTTTCATAACTATCAGACCATGGTGAAAAATTCCCTCGCCCTTGTACGACACTTTCCCTCCACCATTGCACGTTGGATCGAGACTCAAGTGCTCATGATCGACAAATGTAAGTCGCTCTTGTTGTCTGCTCACTATCAAATCTGATATTCGGCTCAGGCCACTCCAGGTCAGAGTCTCTAGATAATCTATCTACCTCGCTGGTCTTCAAGAAGGCCCAGGATGACACTTAGACGAAACCATCTTTGACTTCTCACACTACTCTTGATAGTCAACGTCTACCTATTCTTCCTGAGGTTCACCGCAGCCTTGGGCTTGCTGGTACCATGGGCAATTCCGTGAGCAGTATCGCTGAGCAGGATTATGATGGGAGTGATCCGAACTCTGATATTACCGAATTCAGAGCACAACAATCGTTCGCCTTACGACTCGATCATGGATACGCAGTGCGAGTCCCAAAAGAGGGATTCGTTGTTTGAGAAGACGAGCTACCGAAATTCTGTCTGTTCATCGGACTCGACATTCTTTGAGCACCGCTCAGACAGCACTGCCAAGCCTCGTTACTGTCCTATTTCCAGCTTGAGTATCGCGAGCGTGCATAGTCCGGCCAAGGAAGATGACACAGTGATTAGTGTAAGACTTCACTGTCAATTTTGAGTTCTTATCTAACACACGACTAGATGCTGGGCGGTGGTCATACACGGCGCCGCTCCGTGACATCTATGATTGGTTTGTCGCCGTGGATGCGAGTAGAGCGACGCAAGAATATCAATATCCTTTCCAACCCTCCGGAGACGGTCGTCAGTCGCATCAAAAGTATCCACCCCAAGGATTGTGAGTCCTCTGAGACTTGACACATTATTGAGGCGAAGCCGTCGATCGCCTCCACCATATACTTATTCAAGTTTGGTGACGAACGCATGAATCACACAAAGCACGGCCTCCTCGAGTGCTAGAGCCTGGAGAACAGTGCACTGATGGGAGGTGGTAAAGAACCCTCAGGATCGTGTAAGTGTCACGTAAGAGATGCAATGCATGGTGCTCATTGCACTTTAGTCCGGTTGCCCGTCTTTACTCGGCCAGGTAGAACCAACCGCTCCCGGTCGAGTACATGTACGTCGAGTTCAGGGGCGGAAACACTCCCACTATTTATTTCGGACGGCTACTCCCCATATTCGGAAGGGTTCTTGTCAAGGATTGATTTATTACAATTAAATCTCTTGCTGTCGGCTATTGCGCAACCGCCGTCCAATGTTATCCTTGATCTCACCCGTCCTGCTTGTAAGGACGATCGTCGTCGACATATATCCCAAGCTTGTGCCTGTCGGACCTCCATCTACGAAACGATAGAGGAGGAGCGAGCCTCGCCGCCATCACACATGAGTTCTCCTGAACAACTAGTTCCATTGTCCACATCTGATACGATCAAGCTTGGTGATGCCGTCACAAGAGTAATGAATCTGTCCCCAGTTTAGATTGCGGATCTCGAGACATCGTCCGTGGATTCATATTCGTTGTAGGACGATGATTAAGGGATCACAGTGCTCAGACGGTATTATTGCCTCCAGGACGATGCTGAGGACATGGTCACGGAGAGCAAACGTACATGGTCAGACACTGGCTTCTGTTTTCGCCCTTCACTGTGAGTTTGTTTTCATGTACATCGTGTCTGGTATCAACATACTGGATAGTGTTTGACCCTCCGCGTCATCTATCAGAGATGCAAGCGATGCTGAATCACTTGTTGCAAACCTATGGTCCGCTTCCATCTGACTTCTGCCCCTGTCATGTGCGGTCACGGGCCAACAGTCGACCCTCGCCACGTTCATCCGCTGCTATGGAACATCTACGGGCTGTTAGAATTTGTTGATTACCTACACTCTACCGCTTACATAAGCTAATAGCTACATCGAACCACGAGTGACTACAAGTATCCTGCAGTTTTACAGGTTATGAGCCCTGCCTATGCTTAGAAAACGAAGTAGTTCACTCACCAGGACTCGAACCCAAAGCCCGAGAAGAAAATGCCATATTCCATCGAACTCAATGATGGGACGGAAATCCATGTACCGGATTTAGAAGCATATGGGAAGAACTGGACAACATGGCGAGGGATTATTGAACAGGTTGTCGAAGGGAAGGAACTGCAAAGTTACCTTGATGGCACTGTTACAGATCCGGACCCGCAGCTTGAGGCCACGATGAAGGCCATCATCATTTCCAGTTTACCAGATTCGATTTACTGCTTTATGCTTTGCCTGCAAACCGCTCACGAACAGTTTAGCTATCTTATGGAGCGATTCAAGCAATTTTCGTTGACAGCAGTACTATACGGAGCATTGCAAATGGCTGCACAAGAGCCAAAACCGGTCGATGGAAAGTGTCAGCAGCAGGGCAAGCCGAGGAACAAGTCGGATGGGCCGGCAACTGGGAAAGAGGAGAAAGGGATATATATAATCTTTAAAATTGCCACAAATACTGTAAAAGAGATATGAGAATTTGTAGACAAGAAAATGAGAAAGGGATATATATAATCTTTAAAATTGCCACAAATATCTCCTGTTTTCTTCATCAGCAAGAAAGATGGCAGAAAAAGAATGATAATCAATTACAGATATCTGAATGAGTATATCATCAAAAAAAATTATCTTCTTCCTTTAATATCAACATTGATAGATAGGTTAAACAGTGCAGACATGTTTATAACTCTAGATCTGTGATAGGGATACAAAAATATCTGCATGAAAGAAGGTAATGAGTGGAAAGGGGCTTTCACCACCCCTATAAAAGCATTTAAACCACTGGTGATATATTTTGGCATGTGTAACTTATCTAGTATATTCCAGACAATAATCAATGATGTTTTCCATAACATGTGGGAACATGTTATCTATATAGATAATATCATAATTTTCACCAAAGACAAGAATTGTGAAGAACATCTCAAGATTGTTGCAGAAGTATTAGATTGTCTATGTGATCATAACCTTTTTTTTAAATCATCAAAGTATTACTTTACTTAGGATCAAGTTAATTATTTGAGCATGGTTGTATCTAAAAAGGGGGTACAGATGCAGCTTACCAAGATTAAGGCAGTTCAAACTTGGCCAATTCCTAAAACAGTCAAACAAGTTCAAGCCTTTTTAGAACTTACCTGAGATGCAAGCAGATGTGCTGAACTGCTAAATCCTAATCTAAGGGCCCCCTTGATGAGTGCTTCTTCTTCTACTATAGGGCTTTTGTACTAGTGGCCCCTAACTAGACAATGGGATGTGATGAAGCCAAGCAGAATCACTTGTAAAAGAATAGTAAAGCTTATGAATGCTTAGTGAAAAAGGTAATTCCTCTAAGGCAAGCTAAACCAGAGCTCAAGTAAGCAAGACTGGGGATCCAGTCCTGCTAACCTTGCCCTTTATATATTGGAGGCCATGGTGCATGGACCATGCTGACTAAGTACAGGTGCTACCTAATCAGGAAACTCTAAGCCCTGGGTATAAATACAATGAGATGAGAGTATGATATGGAGATGAAAGAGTGCCAGCAAAGGGCAGGCATGGATATGAAGAAATGGAAGAGAAGTATCTATTGAAAATGCAGAGTCAGAGGTGCTTGCACCATAAGGACAGGGATCTCTGTCACAGATGAGATCCATGGAGATAGGAATGGAGGGCAGTTCCTGGGAAGATCCAGGGAAGATCCATATCAGGTGACTTATGGTCATATAACCACTGCTGAGGAAAAAGAATAATAAATACTCTTAAAGAAATCAGACCACAAACTAGGGTTAAGCCAAATTTGGGGTTCCTTGTGCATGATCATGTGATGTCACATGACTGGTTCTAGTGCTGGAGTGTCACTGCATAACATCATCAACTATTATTGATGATTTATTTCTTATTTTGCCAATATTGCTTGCTTTCTTAATTCTTTTACATGAAAAGTCATGAAATTTAAATGAATATTGGCCTATATGGCTGCCTTTGTTAGGCTTAAAGATCTCCTTACCTTTGAACTGCTCCTTTGTTATTTCAACTCCTTTAAACTGGTTTAACTGGAAATAAATGCATTAAATGTTGCCATTAGTGCAGCTCTGTTATATCAACAAGATAATGGACTTTGGTGACCTGCAGCATATATTTTGCATTCTTTGAATGCAGCAGAACTAAATTACCCAATTTACAACAATGAACTTCTAGCCATTATTTGTGCTGAAGCACAAGCAGATGTACTAAGCTGCTAAACCCTAACTCTAAGGGCCTTCTTGGTAAGTGCTGCTTCTTCTACTGAAGGGCTTTTGTACTAGTGGCCCCAAACTAGGCAAGTGATGTGAATGAGTCAAGCTAACCCTAAGGCTAGTGGATCACTTGTAAAAGATAGTAGAGCTTATGAATGATCTGTGAAAGAGGTAATCCCTCAGATACAAGCTAAATCAGAGCTCAAGTGAGCAAGACTAGGGATTCAGTCTTGCCTATCTTGCCTCTTATATATTGTTCAAGGGGTCTGCTTACTAAGTACAGTGCTACCTAATAAGGGAAGTAACTTTAAGCCCTATAGATAAGGAAGAATGAAGCATGGAGTGAAGATTAAAGAATGCCAGCAAAGGGCAAGTGTGAATATGAAGGAATGGAAGAGAAGTAACTATTGGAAATGCAGGGTCAAAGGTGCTTGCACCATAAAAACAGGGATCTCTGCCACAAATACATTTTAAATCAGATTCAGATCCAGATAAGATCTAGATGAGATTCATAGAGATAAGACTGGTGGGTATTCCCAGGGAAGATCCTGGGAAGATCCTAGTTAGGTGACTTATGATCACATAATCACTGCTAAGGGAAAGGAATAATAAATACTCTTAAAGAAACTAGATCACAAACTAGAGTTTTAGGTCAAATTTGGGGTATCTTGTGCATGATTATGTGATGTCATGTGACTGGTTCTAGTACTAGAGTGTCACTTTATAACATGTGCCTTACATAATTGGTGTCATTATTTAATCAGATAAAATTTCTTTGAAATCTGGATAGATTACAAGAATTTGGAATACTAGAAATATCTTCAAGATCTTTTGCCTCAACAGGCAAAATGGCAGGCCACTTTAGCTGAATTTAATTTCAAGATGGTGTATAAACCAGGTTCTACAAATGGAAGGGTGGATGCCTTATTTAGACAACAGGATCATTTTAATGGGAAATCAGAATCAAATAAACAAATTATCATGCTTTCTCTGTTATGAATGAACAGTTTACTAGCAGAAGAGTCACCTGACAAGCATGTGACCATGAGACTTTATTGCCAAACAAGGATAAACCCTAGGATATGGTTGAGTTGTCTTTAGAGTTTATTTCCCTTGGATTTGGGCACAGCTTATGATTGAATCTAGTATTTCAGATGACAGATCAATCTTTCAATCTGTATCTCTAATGAATCTGATCTTGATTCAAATGAAAATCAGATGCAATCATGGCAGATCTCTAGATAGGATCTTCTTAGCCTCATAACTGAGGGTATGGTTTAATCTCCACTTACCCTAGACCCTTACCTTCCATTCTACATAGCCTTTCCTTAATATATACCTTATCTGCATGGCTCATTGGTCATATTCTCAGTAAGCATGCCCTATGCTCTATTTTCTTATTTAGCATTATGTTGAAGTCACTGGTGGTCTGTGCACATCTGGAATTAGTATAAGTAGACAGGTAGTTCCTTGGTTTCAGCTTCCCAGCCTTAACCACTTGTTAATCTTGTATATTGTCCTTAGTGCCTTGCAATATAGGCCCTTTTCCTTCTAACTCATGCTATGGCTCCTTAGGAGTTGCTATCCTGAGTCCACTGCCTCTTTCTATTCAACTGATACTAACAATAATACTAACACACTCTCTCAAGGCCATACTGTCACCATTTAGGGTTAGGATTCAGTTACACAGAGATTGACATCATAACACTTGATTAAGGCTAAACCTTACTTGACCAGATGCAAGATGTTTATTTGGAACCCAATCCACTTATGGCAGTGCAGAAGTACAATGTGGAAGAAAAATTTATACTGCCTAGCAAATCAAAATTGTCCCCTTTTGCTTACAGTTATTACTAAATAAATCATCACTAACATTGAACCTGAATAAGTCATTAAACTGTTTCAGACTTAGTGGATGCTAGCCTGTTAGAAAGTTAAGCAACTTGTTAAACTGCTTCAGCACATCTTTGTATCATTAAATCTGGGCATATCTTAAAACTGCCACTTTTTTTAGTTTTAGGGGATGTTTTGGGACACTTTTGCATGAATGCAAGCCTTTGGCCTCTGTGGTTTACATCTGGGTACCTCTATTGCCCACCCTTTTAGCCAAGTTTATGGGTGTCATATAACCCTTGTTACCAAACACTGAAATAGAAATCATCAAACCATTATAAATGTCACATCCCATGCCCATGGGTCAACTCTGCTATGTCTCTGGTGCAACTCTGGTTGCTTTCACACTTTAAGCTGTGTGTTTCCTAGTTTCCTTTACCTCTGTCTTTTCCTACTTAATGATTGATTACAACTTTACCTATGCTAACTCCATACCATTTCAATACAACTCTGTTGTTTCTCTGATCTCACTCCCTGTTTCTGTTCCTTTGTGCCATGCTTTTCCTGTTACGTTCCTCGGTCTCAACGCTCCCAGGCTGTGGCTGGGTCCTGGTGTTTGGGCCGGTATGCTGGCAAATGTTGATACGAAGGGCTCTGATCCTAACTCTAAACTGAGGGCTGGCTTGCTGCTATGGCGGTGACAAGAGATAAAGAGAGACAGCAGATGAAAGGAATGACAAGCCAGGAGATCCAGAGTAAACCACTTGATTAGATGCTTAGTAACCGCATGCTAAGATACAAGTGCTCAAGACTGGGGTCTTGAGTCTATGGACGGTACTCTATATATACTACTCCCAGATGCGCACGGACCAAGTCCAGGGCAAAGGGAACTACTTAAATAGGAAATAGGGCATAGGGCGTACTTACTAAGAGTATGACCAAATGGGCCATGCGGATAAGGTGTATAGGAGAGGCAGTGTGGAATGGAAGGTAAGGGGTGTCTAAATATAAATAGAAGTCAGGGTCAACGGAGATTAAACCATACCCTCAACCCTAAGGCCGAGGAGATCCCATCTAGAGATCTGCCACGATCAGATCTGACCCTCTTCTGGATCGAGATCAGATTCATCGGAGATCCGATCGGGAGATGCATCTGTTATCTGAGATACTAGATCCAACCATAAGTGTAACCCCAACCATGCGAATAGAATATTAAATAGAATGCTCAACCATAACCTAGGGTTTATCCTTGTTTGGCAATGAAGTCTCACGGTCATGTGCTTGTCAGGTGACTGCACGATAGCATTTGTAACACTATCCCCTCTTCAAGGGTGAGACTCCGGATCACCAATGCCTTGTGCCTTTTCATATAAGGTCTTAATACCCATCATCGGTGTAGGTCTTGCGAATAAAATAGAATGCTTAGAAGTACAGTGAGAAAAAGAAAAGAAAAGAAAAACGCGAAAAATATTATTCTTGATTGTTGCTCTTCGTCGTTGACTCATTGACTCGTCTAATTCGTCTTCCTTGAAGATCTGCCTGGAAGAGGGGGAATGTTCACTACGTTCACCTATACTCTACTATCCCCTCTTCAGATTTCTTCGTCCCAAAGAAATACACATCGAAGTGACTGATGCGATTTGGAAATGAAATGACAGATTGGAAAAAAAATTCGACGTTTTGAAACGATTTGCAACAAATATCTTCCTTGTTCTTCATAAATATCTGGTATGTTTCAACCAGGCTATGCTAATAAATAGCAAGTAGTTTAAGGACATTCTGGTCCACCTATACAAATACAAACAAATAGTTTTAAGTCTTCACGGACTAAGGGTTTCATAGGATAACCCATAACACCAAAACAGTTTTCAGTCGTGCTTAGGACCATACAATAGTTTAAGGACGTCTCGGTCCAATCCTTGAAAAACTTCGCTCTTGAAACTCTTTCAAATAACTTCAGATTGTTGCTTCACCCCTGGGTATAGAGGAACTCTCTGCAGCTACTTCATCCATATCATTTCCTGCAGGGATTAGATCCATGGACAGCCGGTGTTTCCTTTCGCTGATAACTTGGCAACTTTCTTATCTTCCTCGATTGAGCTTCTCAATTGAAATTCTTGTAAACGGATCCTTGTGAACTACTAATCATCTTCCTTTGTTGAATACTTGCGCTCTTTGATATCCCTAAACATAACTGATGACGCTGCAATTTCTTCAACTTTGTACTTGACGACTTTCATCCTAGAGATTACTTTTGATAACGCAGATGTAGAACTGCAAAACCTGTTTCTGAATGAAGACTCTTATCATCATGATAAGTTCTCGGTCCTATTTCAATCAAGCACGAAGGGCTCTGTTTCGATCAACTTCATTGAAGGCTTTCAATTTTGACAACCAGAATCTTCATCAAAAAATATCCTTGTAGTTTTATATCATTTCGGATATGACTTTCTTCAATGATCTTCATTTAGACTTCACCGTTTCTCTTCATGTCCATGGCTTGAATACTTGTCTGATAAAACCAAATCTTGAACTCAACATTATCCCCTCTTCAGGGGTGACCTTTCTAGCGAATAGACTTCTTTCTTATCCATCTTCATATGGTGTTCTCGATGGACTAAACCACCCGAGTTTCCTGCTAGAAATTCTCCTGCTTTGTTCTTGACTCGATTTCCGATATCTGCAAATAAAACCTAGATTCCACCAAGAGTGAACCATCAAATCTCCTCCAAGTCTTCTACGAATGGTTACGCTCGACTTGTCATTATCATTGATCTTCTTGGCTTCTTCTAAATTCTTCTTCACAGATTACTATTTGCTCTTTTCTGCGTCTACTCGGATTTTAACCCTTTCGTCTGCTTACTAAGAGACTTTCTTGACTTTCGATTACTACCTTTCTACTCATGAGAGCTGAGGCTCAATCACTTTCGTCTGATTTCATCTACTTAGCTAGTTTAATGTCATTGCGGACCCTTGATACCTGGAAACACAAAATCTTGACTAGACCAAAGTAAACCATCGCATATCCTCCTAGTTCTTCACAGTACGGCTGGTTACGCATCGAGGTAATATCCCTAGTCATGTTCATCGATCTTCTGAATCTAATCTTGACCTTGTTATCCAGATAAGGCGCTACATAGTTTAATGACATCGTGGTCCTACCTAGTTTATGGACATTGTGGTCCGTTCATCCTAGAACAAAAACTTAATCTTCCAGAAAGCTTCTTGGTCATGTTTCGATCATCCTATAGGGAAATCTTTCAATCAACTTCATCGAATAACCTTCCTTTGACATCATGTGTTCCTGTTCTTCAGACTACTTTAGTTTTAGAACTTCTCAGTTCACCTGTTCGACCTGTTCGACCAACGGTTATGAGACACCATAAAACTCCAAGACGGTTTGACCCTAAAAGGTTTGACAATACCAGTAAACGATAATCGATCTGTAAGCAAAACTTCAAACGGCAGTGAAAGCCTAAAAGCTTCGCCCAAGACCTAAAATGAGCGGTGTGATTTCTGAATTCCATTGAACTCCGGTTAAATGATAGACTGCAGTTAAACGACATTCTTCAACATTGTTTCTTCTACCAGAGAATACTCCAGAGGTTTCTGATTTTCCAAAAAGATCACGAAAGATGCAAGAGCACATCACCGAGAGGGTTTTACTCATTTAACCCACAACGTGCCTAGGATTTCTTCTTTATATAAAACTTTCATAAACGATTGACTTCCAGTTCGTGATGACTTCTGGCCTTATGATGGTTTCGGCTTCATCGCTTTTCAATGTTCTGCGGCCTCAAAGACTGGGGTTATATGACACCCGAAAACAAAGGAAGAGGGGGAAGGAAGAGGCAGTTTAAGGATATACCTGAGATCCTATCGATACAAAAGGTACTGAGGCCTTTTAGTGATATGCCCATATCTAACGACGCACAAAGGGCACCGAGGTCTTGTCGAGTGACCCACTCCCTTACAAACCAGTTTCCCTGTGTCCGAAACCTTTTAACGACATGCTTAGGTCAACAAACAGTTTTCGGATGTATTCAGGTCCATGAGCCCCACCTACACAACACACGAGGGTTTCTCAGGATTACCCACAACTCCGTAACAGTTTATCAACATGCTAAGGTCCTAGACAGTTTAAGGACTTATTAAGGTCCACAGCTACCGGTTCGAATGGCATGAATCCACCTGTCTAGCGGGTTTAATTGACTTGCTGAGGTCCCAAGCCTTTCTTGTTTCTTTTATAATCTTTTCTCCAGTAATATGAAATCCCAAAAAGAATGAGGACTTCACCAGTGCACGTTTTCTTCTATGCCCAAAGACCAGTAAAGGAGTCTTGAGCAAGTGTTACGTTCTCGGTTCCACAACTCCCAGACTGTGACTGGGTCCTGGTGATTGGGCCGGTGACAACAACTTCGGTTCGATAGGGGCTTCTGATCCTAACTCTAAAGTGGGGGCTGGCTTGCTGCTATGGTCGACGATGAGGATGAAAGAGAGACAGCAATATAAATGAAAGGTCAAGCCAGGAGATCCAGAGTAGCCACTTGATTAGATGCTAGGAAAGGCATACTAGAATACAAGTGCTCAAGACTGGGGTCTTGAGTCTATGGACGGTACTCTATATATACTAATCCCAAGTGCGCATGGACCAGGTCCAGGGCAAAGAGAACTACTTAAATAGGAAGTTGGGCATAGGGCGTACTGACTAAGAGTATGACCAAACGGGCCATGCGGATAAGGGGTATATGCAATGAGGAGGTGGGAGAATGGAAGGGAAGGGATGTCTAAATATAAATAGAAGTCAGGGTCAACGGAGATTAAACCATACCCTCAACCATGAGGCTGAGGAGATCCCATCTAGAGATCTGCCACGATCAGATCTGACCCTCTTCTGGATCGAGATCAGATTCATCAGAGATCTGATCGGGAGATACATCTATCATCTGAGATACTAGATCCAACCATAAGTGTAACCCCAACCATGCGAATAGAATATTAAATAAGATGCTTAACCATAACCTAGGGTTTGTCTTGTTTTGGCAATGAAGTCTCACGGTCACGTGCTTGTCAGGTGACTGCACGATAGCATTTGTAACACATCTGACATCAAACTTAGTGAAAAGTTGAGCATCTTGGAGTTTATCAATGAGGTCAGAGATAAGGGGGAGAAGATAGGCATTGTAAACAGTGTGTTCATTAAGGTACCTATAGTCTTGACAAAGGCAGAGTTTGCCATCCTTCTTTTTAATGAAGAAAAAGAATAAGGCTTGAGAGAAGTTAAATGAACAGATTTTCCTGGCCTGAAGGTTTTCTTCAAGGAAATCTTCCATAGCCTGTTGCTCTGGAAGAGATAAGGGGTAAACCTTACCTATCTTCAGGACAAACATGTCCTTTAGATTGATCTTGTGATCATAGAGATAAGAGGGTGGAAGATGATTAAGGATTTTCAGAGTATTAGAGAATACTGAAGAAAATTGGGAGTATTTGGGGGAAAGGGTCATCTTGAGTTTGGCCTTTTTAGCCTCAATGGCTAGCTTGGTGGATGTGGTAAGTTAAGCTACAGTAATCTCAGAGAGATATGAGAAGCAGCAATCTAAGATCCTGCTAGAGTGGCAGTTATAGAGCAAATCATTGATGGATCACTCAGGAGTAACATAGTCCAGGTATTAGATTAAGAGTTCATTGTGGGGAATGATAATGTCTTTGAGGAGTTGATTGAACTGGGGTTTATGAATGGAGTTAATGCAATAGGTAGTTGCATCTGAGGGAAAATCTGAAATGGTGAGCATATTGACCATCCAGTCAATAGTGAGGTTTGTGGCCCAAAGCCACAGATATCCAAGAATGATGTTCTTCTTCCCATATGCAATGACATAGCAGGAAACTGGGAGAATGGATTGTTTGAAGTGAAGAAGAAGATTACAAGTTCAAGTAATCTTGTCTTTCTTATTTTCCAAGTGGTCCACATTTCAGATAATGATGGGTTCAGAAAGTTTAGTGGTGGGAATTTGATTCTTCTTGATAAAGTCCCAATTGATGCAGTTGATTTGTGCTCCACTGTCAATAAAAGCACAAGTGGCTATGACTTTCTTGGCATGGGAAGCAGGAAATGCTTGTATAGCAATCTTTATGGATTTCTTGGAAGAAGATACAAGTACAGGTGCACAAGAAAAAGAGGGAGTACCTTGTGTAGAGGAAATACTTCATTTTAAAAACCCTGCCCCATTTCTGTCTTCTTCTTCCATTCTTTCTTTATTACTACTCTTACCACCCCATTGTCAGATTTGTCATCACTAACCTCCTTGATCTTCATTGTCAGTTCTTTGGCAGAAACTGTCTTGACACAAGGGATGTCCTTGGTGATGGTCAAGGGAGAAGAAGTGGGAAAATTCAGGCAGGTGGTGTTGATATGGCTGGATTTCCAGCATCTGAAGCAAAGTTTATTTTTGATGTAGAAGGCCCTACCTGCATTAGTTAGCCAGCCTTTCTTTACAGCATCTACATCCATGGTATTTGGATCTTTTT
>JBBPKN010000152.1:0-63731 GCA_038089275.1 Pulveroboletus cf. rosaemariae | reverse complement strand
AATATTACCCCCCCTACTAGGGGTAAAGAACCCACTGAATCTCTAATCATAGGAAGGGCCTAAAACATCTTCTTGGCATTGGCTAACTTTCTAACCCTAACCTAGGGACCTTGAGAGTGCTCTTTTTCTACTGCTATTTGGCTTTTGTGCTAGTGGCCAGAAACTAGGCAATAAGCAAAGGGGTAGGCCTTTACAAGAATGGAAAAGGACTAAATCTCATCCAGGCTTCAGTAAAGTTCTGAAGAATTACTTGGGAAAAGCAAACTAGACTTTAAGTAAGCAAGACAGGGAAAAACCCAGACTATTACCCTAGCCCTTATATATTCCAGAAGCTGGCACACAGATCAGGTAATTGTCACATCCTATATCTCCAACCCAATTCCAATCCCATTCTGACCTGACTTATGACTGGTCCTCATATCCAGTAAGCTACTCTAGCCCTCTGACTCCTCTTCAGGCAACTCTGGCCCTCCATCACCATTCTAGTCCACACCAGCTACACATGTACACTTTCTGCCCCTTTGTTGATATATGCTCCCCTGGCCCTCCACTTCTACTTCACTCTATTCTGTTTTCAGTCTATCTCTGTTCCAGTTAAGTACTACCTTAATTCCATTTCATTGTCTCCAGACTGTTCCAGTATAACTCTGTTACCATTCCTGCTCTCAGTTATTGTTACCATTATTGTTACTATTTCTATTCTATTCCTGTTTCTTGCTTCCCCTTGTTTCATCCTATTACCCTTCAGTTTTAGTCTAATATGATTAAACATTGTTGTTATGAAGTAACACTCCAGCACTAGAACCAGTTACATAATATCATGTGATTATGTACAAGACACCCCTTTTTTAGCTTAACCCTAGTCTGTGGTTTCAATCCTTTAAGAGTATTTATTATTCCTTTTCCCAGCAGTGGTCATGTGATCATTAATCACCTGACATGGATCTTCCCTGGATCTTCCTGAAAACTGCCCTTAGTCTAATTTCCATAAATCTCATCTGATCTAAGATCTGAATCTAGATTTGGACCCTAAATGCATTTGTGGCAGATCTACAGATTGGATCTCATTTGTGGCAGAGATCTCTGTTCTCATGGTGCAAGCACCTTTAACCCTGCACTTCCATTTCAAGACTATGCCTTCTCTTTCACTTCTTATTCATATTCATGCCTGCCCTTTGCTGGCATTCTTTTATATTTGCCCCATGCATTCTCCTTATTGATATGATTCTATTTATAACTGGGCTTAGGGTTCCCTGATTAGGTAGTTCATGTACTTAGTCAGCTTGGTCTATGCACCAAGGTCCTCAATATATAAAGAACAAGATAGGCAAGCTGGGATTTTCCAGTTTTGCTCACTTAAGTCTAATTTAGTCTTTTTTGACTATGCTTCACTCCCTATAAGTAATTTAACAGTTCTCTATTGGCTTAGGGGCTGGCATAGGCTCTTACTTTCTTTCTCATTACACCTAGTTCCTGGTTACTAGCACAAAAGCCAGATAGCAAGATAGGAAGGCACTTTCCAAGGGTTAGGGTTAGGATTTAGATTAACACATCAAAAGTTGCATTTCAATTGTTTTTTCTGACATCTCCATTTGTTTCTTAGATATTTAGACATCTGCTTTGCTTCTGAGTTTGCACCTGTTTCACTTTACTATACTTCTAGATAGTTCTGCCTTTCTAAGGTATAAGTACTGTAGTTTTGTATCTTGTACCTCAGTAGGAATATCAACATAAACACCCCCTTGTCTTTGTTCTCACTCTGCTTGAGCTCTTGGGCTCACTCTGATCCTCTGGGTTACTTCAGAGAATCTCTGGGACTAAGCAACATCCTTGAAGAAGTTGTAAGGCCCCACCTCCATGACTAGGCTTGACTTTTCTTATCCTGCCTGTCTCTCCTGTTGAGCACTGAGACAGTTCTCTTCTCCACCTCTAACATCTATGTAAATTGGAACACTGGAAATTTCAAGGGTACACCACATAAGGTAAAGCCAAGTCCCATTTGATTAATGAAAACCTTCCTAGATTTCTTTAGAGCCCTTCAAAGTTATGACCTTCCTTTAGCATTAAGGGTTTCATTCAGAAAAGAACTGGTTTTAAAAGTATATTCATACTGGTATAGATTTTAACAGTAATCTACATACACTAGTATGGGAACTCTTACTAAATAGAAAATTGGGCATAGGGCATAACTAAGGGAATAATTAACTATCTGCAGTAAATCATTAAAATAAGTGAATATGAATAGAATGGAAGTGCAGGGTAAAACATGACTACATTATGAGGATGGGGATTTCTGCCACAGATGAGATCCAATCTATAGATCTGCCACAGATGTATTTCAGATCCAGATCTAAGGAAATCCATGGAGATAAAGATCTGGGCATAACCAGGGATGATTCTGGGATGATCCATGTTAGGTGACCTGTCATGTGACCACTGCAAGGATAACTTTAAGAAATAGAAGAAACCACAGACTAGGGTTTCAATTAAGGGGTTTCTTATGCATGATCATGTGAGATCACATAACTAAAACTGGTGCTGAAGTATCACTTTGCAACAGGGCCAGGAAAGCTGATGATGTTGGCCCAGCCAACCTTGTCAATGATGTTATCATAAAAGTCATTGTTAATATAATATAAAGGTAAAGGAGGTGAGAGAGTCACAGGAGGGCAGTGATATGACCCCTGTAAGTGGTGAGAGCCATGAAAGTAACATGAGAAGCAAGAAGAATCTTGGGAGGAAGTGTAGGAGAAGCCATGGGAGAACAAGGAGGCAGTGGAGAAGATAAGGGGATTAATGACATGGTATTGAGCTGGGCAGTTAGCCTGTGTATGGCCAGGGTGCCAGTAAAGGCAGTAGAGACACTGGTAGGAAGGGCAGTTGATATAGATGTGTTCCAAGCAGTGGCAATGGAAACATGATTTGCAAAAGCAAGAATAAGAGGAGAGAAGATGGCCATTGCCATGTAAGCCTGTCCACCAAGCTTTAGCATGTTTGAGTGCAGCAAGCTCATTATTATCAAGAGGAAAGGAGGAAGCTGAAAAAGTGGAAGGTGTATAGCCATGAGCTGTGGCAAGTTTGTGCATGTAGCAATCAAAATTAGCAAGAAACTCCCCAAATTCCAACTAATATGCAAGAATCTCAATGTTAGCAAGAAGTTCCTAGTAGATAGATGTGATGAAAGCTTGTGTGAGAGAAACCTGAGCATAAGGGATATGAGCAAGGGCAGCAGTGAGGAAAAGGAGATAAAGTAATGCATGTAAATCTAGTAGATTGTCCACAAAAGCAAAAACATGTCAAGGTGGGAGCCAATGGGGACAGCTAGGCAAGAGTCCATAATAAAGATCAGAATGTTGTGAGAATACTCCTGGATGGGGGTACTTAGGCAAAGGGCATGGGTGGACAGGGGTAAATTGATGCTAAGAATGCCAGTGGAGGCATTATCAATGACTGGCAGAGGGACAGAGATAGGTGCAATAATGGCAAAGCCAATGGTGATAGCAGGGGGAGAAGCTATGAATTCCTCAGAGGAAAGGTCATCTACAAGTAATGTATATGAAGAGGTGAAATGAGAGTCAGATAAAGAACTAGAAAAGAACATGGTAGAAGAGGAAAATGGAATGGTTGAGAACTCAGTGGGGGCTTCCATCTCAGTAGGAAGTTGGGATATAGAGGCAGGTGAAATGTTGAAAGGGGTATTGCATAAATAAAAGCCATGGTCAACAGTGAAGGTCATAGTTATTTGTGGAGATGATTGGGTTTCATGGTGGTGAAGTGAGATTGGGAAGTGACTGGGGAAAAATAATGAGGGTGGAGAAGTTTATACTCATCCAGGGCAGACTGGAAACATTTCAAGTTCCATTTGGGTTTGTGTGAGTTGTCTTCTGCTGAGTATCCTTTTCAACAGATCAGGAACTGGCAGTTACTAGGGAAGCTGTGATATTTCAATATCTGCTCAATTTTGTATTCCTTTTCACCTTCTATAAGGTTCAGAGGGAAAGCAGGGAAATTCTTCCCATGCATGTTGTTTTTACAATAGGGTAATAATAGTGATGCATGGAAGACTGGGTGAATTTTTCAAGTGGCTGGGAGACAAAGGGAGTAAGTAATGGGGAATAGGACCTTCATAATGGTAAAGAGTCCTTTTCTTTTTGGTGAGAGTTTTGGGTGAATAATAGCCTGTTTCAAATTACAGGCTTCTAGCCACACCTTATCTCCTTTGGTGAAGGGGGAAAAGGTAGAATGGATGTGGAATGCCATGGTCTGGCATGTGAGGTCATGTATGGCAAGGGCTTTGTTACAAGCTACAAGAAGAGCCTTAGTATGGTTGGCAATACTAGGCATCAAGGATTTCTCTATAATAGAGGGAAGGGCATGAGATTTATACCCTATTATGAGGTAGAATAGGGACTGTCTGATAATGGAGTGGGGGCAGCAATTGTGGACAAACTTGGCATGGGTAATGGAATCAGCCCATATGGTGGGATTAGATCTGCAGTAAATATGGAGGTAGGTTTCTATTTCCTGGTTAACACATTTAGTCTCTCCATTAGACTGAGGGTGATATGCAGTAGAAAGTGAGAGGTTATACTCAAGGAGTTTACCAAGCTCCTTAGCAAAGGCAGATGCAAATTGTGGACCATGATCAGAGATAATCTTTTCATAGAGTCCAAACTGAAGAAAGACCTTGTGAAAGAACAGGGTGATAATGCCCTGTGCTGTGATGGATTTTACTGTGGGGCAGAGAATTACCCTCTTTGTAAGCCTGTGGTCAACCACAACCAATAAGGCATCAAAGCTGGAGGATGGAGGGAGATTGGTAATCAGATTGCAGAAAATCTGTTGAAAGGGGTGAGTGGTGGAGGAGTGGATGGGAGAGAGAGCAGGGACAGAGGGGTGAGTATTTACCTTTTTCTGTTAACAGACAGGGCAACTGGCAACATAATTACAAACATAAGTGGTAAGACCAGGCCACCAAAATTCCACAGAGATAAGGTGTCAAGTTTTCAAATAGCTAGGGTAACTGGTAAAGGAGTGGTTGTGACATTGTTGGAGGATAGAGCAACAAAGTATGATGTATTGGGGAATATAAATACACCCATTATAGGTGAGGAGACTGTCAGTTTCCTTCTAGTCAGAGATATGAGAGTGGAGGAATTTCTCATCAGCAAAAGCATCCATCTTTTGAAGGATTGAGAGATGAAGGGGGTTGTTAGGGAGGTGTTTTTTAATGTGGGTGGAAAGGTCAGCATCAACAAGATTGACAAAAAGCTTGGAGAAAAGTAAGTTAACCTTTTGATTGTCAAGAGAGATGTCAGGACAGAGGTCAGGACAGTGGAATAGGGTATCAGGCCTGGCAAGAGAGGTACCAGCAACATGAGAGTGTTGCAGGTTAAAATCAGCAATGTCAAGGAGCCAATGAGCTTGGTGATGATTAAGTTTCTGAAGGGATTTAAAATATGTTAGGTTTTTATGATCAGTGAAAATCTGCACAGGGGATAAGGAGCCAAGGGGGTATTGCCTTCAGGCTTTCAAGGCACAGATGAAAGTGAGTAGCTTGTGATCATAGATATCATAGTTCCATTTAGCTGCAGAAAACATCAGAGAGGTAAAAAAAATGGGTGCCAATTACAATTGAAGTCAGTCTGAAGAAGAATGCCTCCAGAGGCATATGCTGAGGCATTGGTGGCAATGGCAAAGGGGTGAGAGAGATCTGGCATTTGTAAAACCAGTTGTGAAAGGAAAATGGCCTTGAGGGAGTTGAAGGCCTTCTGTGCTACTGGGGACCAAGACTAGGCAGCAGCCTTCCTGGTGAGGTTGAGGAGGGGGTGAGCAATAGTGGAGTAGTTGGGGATAAACTGCTGATAAAAGTTAGCAAAGCCAAGGAAAGAGCAAATGTCCTTGACTTTTGAGGGAACCAGCCATTGCAAAATGCCAGTGAGTTTGACTGGGTCCATGGCAAGTTCACCAGGATGGACAATTATTCCAAGGTACTTGACCTGGGAGACAGCAAAAGTGCATTTCTCCAATTTGAGGTGGAAATCAAGATCTGCCATCTATTGGAGAACACAGGAGGTACATTCCTGATGGGTGTTAGCATTAGAGGATGAGATAAGAAGGTCATCCATATAGATGACAAGCCATCTGTTATGCTAGGCCCAGGTAGGGACAGGCATAGACCTTGCTGTGGGAAAGCAAATCAAATGTAAGCTTCAAGATGAGTGGAAGACAACAAATGAAGTATTGTGCCTAAGTGGTACCAGCTACACTCCCAGGGGTATGCCAAGATCAGACACTGATGATCCTCTGGTTAAGTGCCAGGACACAAACAATGGATTCCAAGTACATAGATACAAGGACAAGTGGAGATGTGAGGACTGTGAGGTAATCACAAGGTAGAAGTAGCATAAGAAAAGGAAAGGCAGGAAGTACACTATTTTATAATACAACTAATAAGGTTGAAGCAGAGATACACTAAGTAATCATGCTGATGAATGATAAGTAAGATATTCATGTAGAAATAGATGGAAAGAGATGGAATAATTATGAGTCAGCTAATTAAGAGATAGAAGGCCCAGGCAAAGGGCAAAACAAGAGAGCAGAATCTATAAGTGAATGGAAACAAGAAAGCACCTGTGGTGTGAGAAGAGCAGAAGCTAGAATAAGGAAAAAGAAAAAGAAAAGAGAAAAACATAACATTACCCCCCTGCTAGGGGTGAAAGACTCATAATACCTCAAAAGGCATCATAGAAAGGCCCAGGGGAGCCAGTGATGTTGGCCCAGCCAACCTTGTTGATGACATCATTGCAGAAGTCATTGTTGATGTAATAAGAAGGTGAAGGGGGTGACAGAGCCACAGGAGGGTGATAATAGGAGCCCTGGGAGCAGCAGGAGCCATGGAAGTGGCAAGAGGAGCAGGATGAACCATGGGAAAAGGTGTAAGAGGAGCTATGGAAAGAGGAAAAAGCAGAGGAGGAGATGAGGGGGTCAATAACATGGTGTTGAGCAGGGCAGTGAGCCTGTGTATGACCAGGGTGCTAGTGGAGACAGTAGGGGCATTGATAGGATGGGCAGTTGATACAGATGTGGCCCAGGCATCAACAGTGAAAGCAGGCCTTGCAAAAGTGAGGGTAAGAAGAAGGGAGATAACCATCTCCATGGAGGCCAGTCCACCAAGCTTCAGCATGTTCAAGGGCTGCAAGCTTATCATTGTCAAGAGGGGAGAAGGAGGCAGATGGAGTAGTAGGGGTATAATCCTGGGCAGTGGCCAGCTCATGCATATATTGGTTGAGGTCAGTAAGGAATTCACCCATTTCTAGCTGATAGGCAAGAGCCTTGATGTTGGAGAGGAGCTCACAGTGGATAGAGGTAATGAGGGCTTGCACAAGGGAAACCTGGGCATAAGGGATGTGGGTAAGGGCAGAGGCCAGGAGAGGAAGATGGAGGAGCTGCATGTAAATTTGGTAAAGAAGCCAGAGAGGTGAGAACATGTCTAGGTGGGAGCTAATGGGGACAGCAAGACATGAGTCCATGATGAAGGTCATGACCCAGTGTGCATAGTCAGGTGAGGGGGCACCTTGACAAAGGGTGTGGGCTGAAAGTGGGAGGTCAACACTGAGAATCCCAGCAGATCTGGTATCAATAGCAGGAGAAGGGATGGAGATGGGAGCAATGACAGCTGGGCCAATGGAGATAGCAGGGGGTAAGGCTACAAAATCCTCTGAAGGGAGCTCAGAAGCAAGTGCAGAAAGAGGAGAAGAAAAATGAGTATCTGTTAAAGAAGATGGAGAAGAAATAAGTAAGGGCTCAACAGGAGCTTCCTTGGTGGGAAGTTGGGATGAGGACACTGGTGGAGTGTCAAGAGGGGTGTTGCAAGAATGAAAGCCTTGGTCTACAGTAAAAGCCATTGTAATTACTTGGAGTGATGAGTGGTTTTCTTGGTGGGGTGAGGAAGAGGAGCAGATGAGGGGAAGTAGCAAGGGTGGAGGAGTTTATACTCATCCAGAGTGGACTGGGAACATTCCAAGTTCCATTCTGGTTTCCAGGAGTCATCTTTTGCCAAGTATCCTTTCCATCAGATCAGGAACTGACAGTTATCTGGAGGACCTCAATGTTTTAATATTCACTCTAATTCATATTCATCCTCACCTTCAATAAGGTCCAGGGGTGGAGTAGGAAAGTTCTTTCCATGAATGTCATTTTCACAATAGGGCAATAACAGTGACACATGGAATACTGGGTGGATCTTTCATGTGAATGGAAGGTGGAGGCAGTAGGTGATCAGGGAAAGGACTTCTGTGATAGTGAAGGATCCTTCCCATTTGGGGGAGAGTTTTGGGTAAACAATAGCCTGTTTCAAATTGTGGGCTTCTAACCACACCTTATCTTCTTTAGTGAATGGGGAGAAGGTGAAGCAGATGCAGAAAACCATGGTTTAACAGGCTAGATCATAGGTGGCAAGGGCTTTGTCACAAGCTGCAAGGAGTGCCTTAGTGTGGTCAGCAACAGCAGGCATCAGTGATTCATTGATGATGGAGGGAAGGGCATGAGATTTATATTTCATCATGAGATAGAATGGAGATTGTCCTGTAATGGAGTAAGGGCAGTGGTTGTGAACAAATTCAGCATGGGTGATAGAATCAGCCCATCCAGTGGGGTTGGAACCACAATAGATGCAGATGTATGTCTTAATCTCCTGGTTAACTCATTCAGTTTCACTGTCAGATTGAGGATGGTATGTAGTGAATAGGGAGAGATTGTACTCAAGAAGTTTCCCAAGCTCCTTAGCAAAGGTGGAGGTGAACTAAGGGCCTCAATTGGAGATGATCTTATCATAAAAACCATAGCAGAGATATATTTTGTGGAAAAAGAGGGTGGCAATGTCTTCAGCAGTGATGGATTTCTTAGTGAGGCAAAGAATTACCCCCTTCATAAGCCCATGGTCAACCATGACCAGCAAGACATTGAAGTCAGAGGAAGGAGGGTGATTGGTAATCAGATCACAGGAGATCTGCCGGAAGGGGCAGGTGGTGGTGGAGCAGATGGAAGAGAGAGTGGGGATAGATGGATGAGTGTTCACCTTGTTCTGTTGGCAAATGGGACAACTGGCAACATAGTTGCAGACAAAAGCAGCAAGGCTGGGCCACCAGAACTTGGCAGAGACAAGTTGGCAGGTTTTCAGGTAACCAGAGTGGCTGGTGGAGGAGTGGTCATGATATCATTGAAGAATTGCATAATGGAGGTTAATGGAGAAGGGGATGAAGATGCAATTGCAGTAGGTAAGCAATCCATCAATTTCCTTTCAGTTGGAGGTATGGGAGTGGAGAAACTTTTCATCCACAGAAGCATCCTGTTATTTTTTTCTCTTTTCTCCTTCTTCCTCTCTTTTCTTCCATCATAGCTTCTGTTCTTCATGCACCTTGGGTGCTTTCTTGTTCACCTTCCACTATAGATTCCGCTCTTCTCACACTCTAGCCTTGTTTAGACTGCTTTCCTGTTATGCCCTTTGCCCAGGCCTTCTATCTCTTAATTAGCTGACTTATAATTGTTCTATCTCTTTCCATCCATTTCCACATGGATATCTTACTCATCATTCATTAACATGATTACTCATTCCATCTCTGCTTCAACCCTATTAACTGTACTATAAAGTGGCATACTTCCTGTTCTCTCTTTCCTTATGCTACTTCTACCTTGTGATCACCTCACAGTCCTTGCATCTCCCCTACTCCTTTTACCTATGTACTTGGAATCCATTGCTTGTGTCCTGGCACTTAACCAGAGGATTATCAGCATCTGATCTCAGCACACCCCAGGGAGTGTAGCTGATATCACTAAGGCACAACACTTTGTTTGTTGCCTCTCACTTATCTTGAAGCTTACCTTTGGTTCACTTCTTTAGCTCTATCCACAGCAAGGTCTACACCTGTCTCTATCCAGGCCTAGCATAACAAAAGAAGTAGCATATTCTACTTGTGACTATCATTGCTATAGTCTGCTCCCACCATTCTGCCCAAACAACCTTTGCTGTTCAATTCCCTCTGGGGTAAGTCTCATGCCTCTATCTTAGATCCCCTTGAGTCCACTTCAGAACCCAAGAACCCCTCTTCTCCAGATCACCCTTCCACACCAGAAGATGCACTTGCAGACATCCTTATCCCCTCCCAAGAAGAAGTATGAGAAGACCATGACCTCACTTGTGAACTCTCTTCTTCCTTACAAATTCCCCAAGCCCAGACACCACCTTCCCCTACTTCCATCTGACACCAACCTGCATTCACCCTTCTCTAACCCTCTCCACCCATAGTCATGTCTGGCTCCTCCACTTCCACCACCAAGCCTATGGAACTTCATCTTGGTGCCCCTAAGCACTTTGATGGCAATCAATCCAAGGCTGAGAACTGGCTGGACACAGTCCAGTTCTATCTCTTTGTTAATAGTGCAGTCTATGACTCTGATAAGAAGAAGATTGCATTTGCCCTTTCATTTGTGACCAAAGGGCCAGCACTGTCATGGGCTGCAATATACCAGAAGAAATGTATCTCCAGAACAACTGTCATCATGGGAAAGTTTATGGCTGTTACTGTATAGGCCAGTTCACCAAGCTTTGGCACATTTGAGTGCAACAAGCTCATCATCATCAAGGGAGGAAGAGGAGGCTGAGGGAGTGGAGGGGGTATACCCATGAGCAGAAGTGAGTTCATGCATGTAGCAGTCAAGATTGGTAAGGAATTCACTAAATTCCAGCTAGTAGGCCAAGATTTCTATGTTGGAAAGAAGTTTGTGGTAAATGGATGTGATGAGTGCTTGTGTGAGGGATATGTGAGCATGGGGAATATGAGTGAGGGTGGTAGCAAGGAGGGGGAGGTGAAGCAGCTGCATATAGATTTGATAAATTGCCCACAAGGGTAAAAACATGTCAAGGTGGAATCTGATGGGGATTGCAAGGCCTGAGTCCATGACAAAGGTAAGATCACTGTGGGAATAGTCCTGGATGAGGGCTCCCAGGCAGAGAGCATGGGCAGACAGCAGAAGGTCAATGCTAAGTATATTAGTGGAGGTGGTATCAATGGCAGGAGGGGGAACAGGGATGGGAGCAACAATGGCAGGGCCAATGGTGATAGCAGGGGGTGAAGCTACAAAGTCCTCTGAAGGGAGGTCAGGGGCAAGAGAAGAAAGGAGAGAAGAAAAACAAGTATCAGTAGGGCTAGACAAAGATATAAGAGAGGGCTCAATGGGGGCTGCCAGTAGTTGGGACATTGAGGCAGGTAGGATGTCAAAGAGGGTGTTGCAGGAACAGAACCCTTGATCAACAGTGAACATCATGATTTATGAGGGCAGTTGGTTTTTCTGGTGGTAGGGTAAGAAAGAGAGGTGACTAGGGGAAAGTGACAAGGGTGAAGGAGTTTATATTTATTCAGGGTAGACTGGAAACATTTCAAGTTCCATTCAGGTTCCCATGAGTCATCTTCTGCCAAGTATCCTTTCTAATGGATCAGGAACTGGCAGTTACTAGAGGGGCTATGATGTTTTAATATCTGCTCAATTTCATATTTCTCTTTACCTTCTATAAGGTCTGAAGGAGGAGCAGGGAAATTCTTTCCATGTATGTCATTTTCATGATAGGGCAATAGCAACAATGCATGGAACACAGGGTGGATCTTTCAGGTGGTTGAAAGGTGGAGATAATAGGTAATAGAGGACAGGACTTCAGTAATGGTGAAAGGTTCTTTTCTCTTTGGCAACAGTTTCAGGTGAACAATAGCCCATTTCAAATTATGGGCTTCTAACCACACCTTATCTCCCTTGGCAAATGGAGAAAAGGTGGAGTGAATATGAAATGCCATGGTTTGATGAGCAAGGTTGTATGCAGCAAGGGCTTTGTTGTAAGCTGCAAGGAGTGCCTTAGTATAGTCAGTGATACAAGGCATTGAGAATTCTTGTATGATAGAGGGGAGAGTATGAGGTTTATACTCCATCATAAGATAGAATGGAGACTGTTTAGTGACAGAATGGGAGCAGTGGTTGTGAACAAATTTGGTGTGGGTAATGGAATTAGCTCATCTGGTGGGGTTATATCTGCAGTAAATGTGGAGGTAGGTCTCTATTTCCTGGTTGACACATTCAGTTTCTCCATCAGACTATGGATGATATGTAGTGGAAAGCAAGAGATTATACTCAAGGGGTTTATCAAGCTTCTTGGCAAAGGCAGATGTGAACTGAGGACCTTTATCAGAGATAATCTTATTATAGAGCCCAAAGCAAAGGAAAACTCTGTGGAAAAACAGGGTGGCAATGCCCTATGCAGTGATAGATTTGACTGTGGGGCAAAGAATTATCCTCTTCATAAGTCTGTGGTCAACCATGACCAACAAGGCATCAAAGCCAGAGGATGGGGAAAGATTGGTGATAAGATTGCAGGAAATCTGTTGAAAGAGGTGAGTAGTGGTGGAGTGAATGGAAAAAAGGGGGGGAGCAGAGAGGTGAGTGTTTGCCTTGTTTTGTTGGCAAACAGGGAAACTGATGACATAGTTGCAAATAAAGGCAGCAAGGCCTGGCCATCAGAACTTAGCAGAGACAAGTTGGCAGGTTTTCAAATAACTGGGGTAACTGGCAGAGGAGTGGTCATGATAATGCTAGAGAATAGCATGACAGAGGTTAATAGAAGAAGAAATAAAGATGTGACTGTTATAAGTGAGGAGGCTATTAGTTTTCTTCCATTCAGAGATGTGAGAATGGAGGAATTTCTCATTGGCTAGATGCTTCCATCTTTTAAAGGATGAAGAGATGGAGGGGATTATTCAGGAGGTGTTTCTTAATATGAGCTGAAAGATCAGCATCAACAAGATTAATGAAAAGTTCTAAGGGGAGTAAGGTAACCTCCTGATTGTCAAGGGAGGTGTTAGGACAAAGATCTGGACAGTGAGAGAGGGCATCTGGCCTGGTGATAGAGGAACTGGCAACATGAGAGAGTTGTAGGTTGAAGTTGGCAATATCAAGGAGCCAGCAAGCCTGGCAATAATTGAGCTTCTGAAGAAATTTGAAATATGTCAGATTCTTGTAATCAGTTAAAACCTGAATGGGGGACAAGGAGCCAAGAAAGTATTGCTTCCAGGTTTTCAAGGCACAAATAACCATGCGTAGTTCACAATCATAGATATTATAATTCTGCTCTGCAGCAGAGAATGTCTGGAAAAGATATAAATAGGGGTGCCAATCCCTGTTAGCATCAATCAGAAGGAAAATACCACCTGAGATATAGGCTGAAGCATCAGTGGCAATGGCAAAAGGGTGGGAGAGATCCAGCATTTGAAGAACCAGCTATGAAAGGAAAATGGCCTTGAGAGAATCAAAGGCCTTCTGCATAGTAGGGGATCAAAACCAGGCCATGGCCTTCTTGGTGAAATTAAGGAAGAGATGGGCAATAGTGGAGTAGTTGGGGATAAACCACCTATAAAAGTTAGCAAAGCCAAGGAAGAACCAAATATCCTTGACTTTCAAGGGAACTTGTTACAGTGTCAGATGATATACAACTCTTTCTAATTCTAACTAGCCTGCCTTGAGAGGGTGTGAGCAGATTTATTGTCAGATTCAGATTGAATAGATGTGAATGAAGATAAAGTACTCAGGTTTGCAAGGCCTGAGAAGCCATTACACTAATGTCCAGAGAAAGCCCTTTATCAAAGAGCTATTTAAAAGAAGTAAAGTGTCATATCCTGTACCTTTGACCCAATTCCAATCTGGCTTATAACTGGTCCTCACATTCAGTAAGCCAATCTAGCCCTCTGACTCCCTGTTATAGTGTTGATCTTAGAATGACCCATCCTAACCCTAAATAGTTTCTAGCCTTGAGAGGGTGCATCAGTTTCATTGTTGGATTTGGATTAAATAGAATGAGAAGAGCAATGTGGGGACTCAGGGTAGCAACTCCTGAGGAGCCATGACACAATGTTAGAAGGGAATGCCTATATTGACAAGGCACTAGATAATATACAAGAATAACAAAGGTGGTTAAGGCTGGGGAGCCAAAACCAAGAAACTACTCTACTACTTATACTAAGTCTAAGTGTGCACAGACCATCTCCAGGGTTATGGGAAAGACTAAATAAGGAAATAGGGCATAGGGCATGCTTACTGAGAATATAACCAATGGGCCATGTGGTAAAGGTATATAGAATGAAGAGGCTGTGTGGAATGGAAGAATAGGGTCTAGAGTAAGCAAAGATTAGACCATGCCCTCAATCATGAGGCTAAGAAGATCCCATCTAGAGATCTGCCATAATCAGATCTGACCCTTATCTAGATCAAGATCCAGATTCATCAGAGATTAGATTGGGAGAGCACCTGTCATCTGAGATGCTAGATTCAACCATAAGCTATATCTAAACCCCAGGGAAATACTCTAAAGTAACAACTCAACCATATTCTAGAGTTTGTCTTGTTTTGGCAAGAATGTCTCATGGTCACATGCTTGTCATGTGACTCTTCTGCTAGTGAACTGTTCATTCATAACACTCCCCTCCAGGCAACTCCAGCCCTCCATCACCATTCCATTCCACTCCAGCTATGCATATATACTTTTCATCCTTTCATTGGTATATACTCCCCTGGCCTCCACTCCTGCTCTACTCTATTCTGTTTCTAGTTCTCTCTTTGTTCCAGTTAAGTACTACCTTAGTTTTACTTCACCTTCTCTGGATTACTCTGCTATAACTCTGTTACTAGTTCCACTCTCAGTTACTGTTACTGTTTCTATTTCCCTTTACTTCTTTCTATCATCCTTCAGTCTCAGTCTGACATGATTGGACATTGTCTTCTCTAACATCTCCATTCATTTCTTAGATATTTAGACATCTGCATCACTTCTGAGTTTGCATTTATCTTACTTCATTACACTCTTAGATAGTTCTGCCTTTCTGAGATATAAGTACTGTAGTCCTGTATCTTGTACCTTAGTATAAATATTGACATAAACACCCTTTTGTTATTATCCTCACTCTGCCTGAGCCTTTAGGCTCACTCTGATCCTCTGGGTTACTCTGGAGCACCTTCAGAGCTAAGTGTTATCCTTGAAGGAATTATAAGGTTCTACCCCCATAACTGGACTCAACTTTTCTTATCTTGCCTGTCTCTCTTGTTGAGGATTGAGAATGCTCTCTTTCCAACCTCCAATATCTTTGTAAATTGGGACACTAGAAAGTGCAAGGGTACATCACATAAGGTGAAGCCAAGTCCTGTCTAATCAATGAAACTCTTCCTGAATCCCTCTGGAAGTCTCTGGGCATCTCCAGAGTTTCTGAAGTATGACCTTCCCTCATATTCATGCACCACCAAGGTGCTAGAACCTGACCTTCATCCTCTAGCCATAAGGGTTTTGTTCAACAGGTATAAGTTTTAACAGTATATCCATACTTGATATATGTTTTAACATAAAGATAGTATGAACAAAGTGGTCAAAGCTAAGGGCTAAGTACTGTATCTCACTAAGTATTTATACCTATCCTAGACATGCATAGACCATTTCTAGGGCTTAGGATAACACTAAATAAGGAATAGGGCATAGAGTGTGCTAGCTGAGAATATAACCAATGGGCCATGCAAAAAAGGGATATATGAAGAGAGTGTGTGAAATGGAAGTGTCAGGATTTAGGGTAAGCAGAGATTAGAACATGCCCTCAACCATGAGGCCAAGGAAATCCCATCTAGAAATCTGCCATGATTATATCTGACTCTCATCTGGATTGAGATCAGAAGATGCATTTGTCATCTAAGATGCTAGATTCAACCATAAGCTGTGATCCAAACCAAGATGGAGGAACTCTAAATAACAACTTAATTATATCCTAGGGTTATTCCTTGTTTGGCATAGGTTTCTCATAATTACATGCTTGATCACATGACTCTTGTGCTTTCAAACTTGTCATTTGTAACAGACCTGGCCATTGTGAAATGCCAGCAAGCTTGATGGGGTCCATGGCAAGTTCACCAGGATGGACAATTATTCCAAGGTATTCAATCTGGGAGATGGTGAAGGTGCATTTCTTCAACTTAAGGTGGAAATCAAGATCTTCCATCTATTGAAGAATGTAGGCAGTTTGCTTCTGATGGGTATTAGCATCAGGAGAGGAGATAAGGAGATCATCCATATAAATGACAAGCCAGCCTTTGGTGATCATGTCATGGAAGGAATCATTCATGAATCACTGAAACATGGCAGGTAAGTTATTTAAACTGAAGAATATCACCATGGGTTCAAAAAGCCCCTTGTGAGTGATGAAGGCAGCTTTCCATTGATGTCTGTTTTGAATACAGATGTTATTGTAACCCCATCTGACATCAAACTTAGTAAAGAGCTTGGTGTCATGAAGCTTATCTATAAGATCAGAAATAAAGGGTAGAGGGTAAGCATCTTGAATGGTGTGTTTGTTCAGATACCAATAGTCTTGGCAAGGGCAGAGCTTCCCATCCTTTTTCTTGATAAAGAAGAAGGTTAAAGCTTGAGGGGAGTTGAAAGGGCAAATCTTTCCAATGCAGAGATTTTCTTCAAGGAAATCTTCCATGGCCTGACACTCTGGTGGGGATAAGGGATAGACCTTACCTATCTTTGGAACAAAAATGTCCTTCAGATTGATCTTGTGATTATAGAGGTGAGAAGATGGAAGATAGTCAAGGGTTTTTGGGGTATTGAAGAAAATGGAAGAAAACTGGGAATACTCTGGGGAAAGTATGGTCTTGAACTTGGCCTTTTCAGCCTCAATGGTTAGCTCAGTAGACATGGTGAGTCTAGCAATGGTGATCTTGGAAAGATAAGAAGAGCAGTGATCTAAGATCCTACTGAAGTGGTGATTATAGAGCAAATTATTGATAGATTGCTCAGGGGTGACATAGTCCAGGTAGTGGACTAGGAGTTTGTTGTGGGGAATAATGTTGTCATTGAGAAGTCCATCAAACCTGGATTTATGGACAGAGTTGACATGATAGATGATTGCATCCTAGGTGGTGGAGTCTGAAATGGTAAGTGTGTTAGCCATCCAGTTAATGGTGGGATTTGTGGTCTGAAGCCATGGAAATCTGAGGATAATATTCTCCTTTCTGCATGTGATTACATGGCAGAAGACTGGAAGAACAGATTGTTCAAGGTGAAGTAGAAGGTCACAAGTTCTGGTAATCTTGCCCTTCTTGTTCTTGAAGTAATCCATGTTTCAGATAATGATGGATTCTGAGAGTTTTGAGGTGGGAAGTTGGTGCTTTTTGATGAAGCCCCAGTCAATACAGTTAATCTGTGCTCTGCTGTCAACTAGAGCACAGGTGGCTATAACTTTCTTGATAAGTGATGTGAGGGAGACTTGTACTGGAGAATACATGGATTTCTTCAAGGCAGATACAAGTACAGGTGCACAAGACAGGGAAGAAGTACCTTGCATAGAGGAGGTACTCCATTTTAAAAATCCAAACCACTAACCTTCTTCTTCTTCTTTCCTTTCTTCAACTCTACTCTAGCCATACCATCCTCAGATTCATTATCACTAACCCCCTCAATCTTCATTGTCAGTTCTTTAGCAGAAGTGGAGATGGTAGTGGTGGAAGCAGGAAAGATGGTGCAGTTGATAGTGGAGTGACCAGGTTTCTGGCATCTAAAACAAAATTTATTCTTAATGCATCATGCTTACTCTGCATCAGTTAATCTGTTATATTTTACAGCATCTATATCCATCATATTGGAATCTTTCTCCAGTTTGAAGGACATAGTCAAGGTAAGGAAGGTCCAGGCAAAAATATAAGGGTTCCTGTGACATTATTCCATGAAGCAGGCATGCTCCATGGTACTATGGAAATGAGCAGCTTTGGAATATTACTCCATAATGGTCATAGGGATTATATCCAGGTTGTAGATATGATAAGCAAGGTAAGGAGCAAGCCCTGTATTATAGTAGCTGATGAGGACATTATGGTCAGAGATTTTAGCAGTAATCACATGATTCTGGAACTTAGCAGTATATTTAGCTAAAGAGGAAGTCCACTCTCCCTTCTTCCCTGGTTTTATCTGAGTATTTGCCAATCAATGAATGGCAGCATTTACAGTGTCCTGTTGCTGAAAAGCTTTCAGGAATGTGGAGGTAAAATAGGAAAACTTTTCCATGATAACAGGGTACCAGATATGCATTGATTCCAGTATGTGGAAGCCCATAATTGAGCAGGGCCCTTGATTATAAACAAGAGGGCATAGGTAATTGAGACACAGATCTTGTGTGTTGAACTACTGAAAGCTTCGGAGGCCTGAGGGTGCTCAAATACTACTGAGGATGAAGGCTTTGGGGCTAGAGCCAACAGAACTAGGCAAAAAAGTATAGAAACAGAGGCAAGAGGCTTGAACTTGTGAAAGCAGAAAGCTCAAGTGTGCAAGACTGGAGTTAACCAGGCTTGCACCTCTCCTTTATATATGCTACAGTAATGCACATGGACCATGTACAGTGGGCTGGCTCTAAACATAGTATAGTAAGCCATTTAATAGCAGAAACAGAGTGGGGACCTTGAAAAGCATGAGGTAAACATGAGGCAGTCTAGACCAGCCTAGACTTGTGATAAAGTGAAGAGGTGAAAAGGTGAAGATGTGAAAGGGTCACATGATGTGATAATGTGAAGAGTTGCAATGGTGAAGTAAAAATAAAGAAAATGTAATAAAAATTATAATAGTAATCTTCTTCTTATTAGGGTCATAGATCACACTGTTAACAAAAAGATAGAACTGGACAGTATCCAGCCAGATCTTAGCCTTGGATCAATTGCCATCAAAGTGTTTGGGGGCACCAAGGTAAAGTTCTGTGGGCTTAATAGAGGAAGAGAAAGATTCTAACATGGTGGGGATAATAGGTGAGGGTCCAGGAAGAGTAAAAGTGGGTTGTCTATGGATGGGAGTGAGAGAAGGTGGGGTCAGGACATGGGGAATCTGTAAAGAAGAGGAGAGTTCATGTGCTAGATCACAATCCTCTGTAGCTTCTTTTTTAGAGGGAATAAGGATGTCTGTGAGTGCATTTTCTGGCATGGAAAGACATTTTGGAGGAGAGAGATTCTGTTATGGGGTCCAACCCTAATCCCAAAGGCAAAGCCTTGAGAGGTGCCCACACAAGCAGACCAGACTGAGAAAAAGAGTAACAGCAACAAGTGAACAAGTACTTTAGACTGGGAAATCCAGTCTAAGCCTTTGCCCTTATATATTACTAAATACCTGTGCATGGACCAGGCCATGAGGCCAACATAAGGTAAAAGGTGCCAGCCAAACTAAAGGTAATTCAAGTAAGATAAGATAAGGAAATAAAAGCTAAAAGCAATGTAAATAAAGTAAGTTTGTAACAGATTCTCAGGCTCTAAAGTGGACTCAAGGGGGTCTGAGGTCAAGGCTCTGGGTTCTCCCCAGAGAGAGTTGAACAGTGAAGGTTGCTTAAAAGGAATGGTGGGGAGTGGTCTGCAGCAAAGGCAGCTGCAAGTAGAATATGCTACTTCTTTTGTTATGCTAGGCCCAGGTAGGGACTAACATAGACCTTGCTGGTAAGGACAAGGGAAGGCTCTACCAAAGGTAAGCCTTAAGGATGAGTGATAGGCAACAAACATGGGATTGTATCTTGAGTGAGAAGCAACAGACATGGGGCTGTGCTTCAAGTTGAATGCTAGGACAACTAGGCTTTAAACTGGAGACTGCCAGGACAAAACAAGAGTGGATTCCAAGTACTAGGTACAAGAACAAGAAGTATGCAAGGAATTACAAGGTAGAAGTAGCATAGCAAGAGAGGAAACATAAAGTACACTACTTTATAATACAGTGAGTAAGGTTTGAGCAGAGATAACTATCATAATCATGCTGACAGATAATGAGTAAGATATCCATGTGAAAATGGATGGAAAGCAATGGAATGATTAGAAGTCAGCTAATTAAGAGATAGAATACCTGGGCAAAGGATGCAACAAGAGAGTAATCTAGGCTGGGCTAGAATGCAAGAGAAGTGGAAGTCTAAAGTGAAATACAAACAAGAAAGCACCCAAGATATGCAAAGAGCAGAGTCTCCCTTGGATTTGAGCACAGCTTATAGAATTGAATCTAGCATCTCAGATAACAAATACATCTTTCAATCTTATCTCCAATGAATCTGGATCTTGTTCTAGATAAGGGTCAGATTGGATCATGGCAGATCTCTAGATGGGATCTCCTCAGCCTCATGATAGAGGAAATGGTTTAATCTCCACTTACCCTGAACCCTTTCCTTTTATTCTACATAGCCTCTCTCTAATATACCTCTTATCTGCATGGCCCATTGGTTATACTCTTAGTAGGCATGCCCTATGCCCTATTCCTTATTTAATATAGCCCTATGCCCCAGAGATGGTTCATGCTCACTTAGGATAGGTATATAAGCTAGTAAGATATAGTACAAGGCAGCCTTAACCACTTGTTTCCATACCATCTTAGTCATTACTTCTAGTTAGCTCTTGCCAATAACAAGGGTTGTCTCTAATTACTAGTGTGATGGCTCCTCAGGCTTTGCTATCCTGAGTCCACACTGTCTTCACTCTATTCAATTCAAATCCAACAACAAATCTGATGCATCCTCTCAAGGTAGATCATTAGAGTTAGGAAAAGTCATACAATGTCCAATATCATAACAGTGATTAAGGCTGGAAAGCCTTAATCAAGGAACTACCTACTATATATACTATATGGAATGATATACAGATTATCAGGGTAAAAAGCTATATATCTAAATAAGGAAATGGGGCATAGGGCATGCTGACTGAGAATATAACCAAGTGGTCATGCAGATAAGGGATGTATAAAGAGGCTATGTAGAATGGAAGTGTCAGGGTTTAGGGTCAGCAGAGATTAAATCATACCTTCAGCCATGAGGCTAAGGAGATTCCATCTGGATCTCTGCTATAATCACATCTTGATTCTTATCTGGATCAAAATCAGATTTATTGGAGATATATTGGAAGATATTATCATTTGAGATGCTAGATCTAGTCCATAAGCATAATCCAAACCTAGACAGGGAACTCTGAATATTAACTTGACCATATCCTAGAATTTGTCCTTGTATAGCATAGGATTCTCACAATTATGTGCTTGATCATGTAACACTTGTGCTTCTGAACTTGTTGTTTATAATAGTCTATGCACAGGTACTGGTAATATATAAGGGGACATATAGGGTAGTCAAGACTCTCCAGTCTTGATCACTTTATAGCTTCCAGCTTCTTAGAATTCTCTACTCTCTTTATAGAGACTAGTTAGTTCTTGCCCAAGTCAATATAGTCTATTCTTGAGTTTTTTTTCAGGACTTTCCCTTCTGGTTGTCCTCTCATCTAGCCTCTTAGGATTAGGGCTCTCTTTAGTGTTTCTCCTCATCCTCAGTCTAGAGATAGCCTTAAAGAATCCTGAGTTATAACAGAATTATCCTCTAAGGCCTGGATAAGATCTACTTCTTTCATGTCCTTGTAAAGGCTCACTTCATTCATTCTTTCTTGCCTAGTTAGGGGCCACTAGCCACAAAAGCCCTATAGAAGTAGTCTAGGAACCCCAGTCCAGGGTTAGGATTAGATCTCATCCTTTTTCTCTTGTTATAACTCAGAATCCTCTAAGGCTAAATCTAGACTGGAACTGAGGAAGAAACATGAAGGGAAAAATCTAATTCTAGGAGACTTGATAAGAGGACAACTGTAAAGGATATTCTTAAAGGAGAACTCAAAGATAAACTTGGATAAACTCAAGTAGAATAGACTGCTAACTTCTGACTAAAGAAAGTAGAGGATTCTAAGAAGGGTAAATCTTACAAGTAATCAAGACTGGAAAGTCTTGACTATCTGGAGCCACCCTATATATATTTCCAGACTAGCACACAGACCATGTAGGCTACATACACTAGTATGGAAACTCATATAGAATAGAAAACTGGGTATAGAGCATACTTACTAAGAATATGGTAGAAGGCCATGTGGATATGGGAGAATAGAAGAGAAGAGATGGAAATGAAATAGAAGGTCAGGGTTGATGGATATAAAAGGGAAACCAAGCCCAGAAGACTAAAAGGATGCATCTGAAGATCTGCCATAATCAGATTTAATTGGTGATTTTTAAGATCAGATTCAATTGGGAAATTAGATCCAGATATCTAATTCTATACCCTATATATTACAAATGACAAGTTCAGAAGCACAAGAGTCATGTGATCAAGCATGTAATCATGAGAAATCTATGTCAAACAAGAAATAACCCTAGGATATGGTTAAGTTGTTATATAGAGTTTCTCTATCTAGGCTTGGATTATGCTTATGATTGAATCTAGTATCTCAGATGACAGGTGCATCTCCTGATCTTATCTCTGATGAATCTGATCTTGATCCAGATAAGGATCAGATGGAATCATGGCAGATCTTTACATGGAATTTCCTTGATCTCATGGCTGAAAGTATGGTTTAATCTCTGCTGACCCTGAACCCTGACACTTCCATTTTACACAGCCTCTTCATACATTCCTTATCTGCATGGCCCATTAGTTATATTCTTAGTTAGCACATTCTATGCCCACTTACCTTATTTAAAGTTATTTTATGTCCTATTAAAACTTATTCCAGCAGGAAGATACTGTTAAAACCTATACCAGTATGGGTATACTTTTAAAACCAGTTTCTTTCTGAATGAAACCCTTGATACTGAAGAAAGGTCATAACTCTGGAGAAATCTAGAAAGGGTTTCAAAAATCAAACAGAACTTGGCTTTACCTTATGTGGTATACCCTTGCACTTTCTGGTGTCCTGATTTACATAGATATCAGAGGTGAGTAAGAAGGCTGTTTCTATGCTCAACAGGAGAGACAGGCAGGACAAGGAGAGTCAAGCCTAGTTATGGGGGTGGGACCTTGTGACTCCTTCAAGGATATTGCTTGGCCTCAGAGGTACTCCAGAGTAATCTGGAGGATCAGAGTGAGCCCAAGAGCTCAAGCAGAGTGAGAACAAAGACAAGGGGGTGTTTATGTTGATATTCCTACTGAGGTACAAGATACAAAACTACAGTACTTATACCTTAGAGAGGCAGAACTATCTAGAAGTGTAATGAAGTGAGACAGGTGCAAACTCAGAAGTGAAGCAGATGTCTAAATATCTAAGAAATGAATGGAGATATCAGGGAAGACAATATCCAATCATATTAGACTGAAACTGAAGAATGACAGGATGAAACAAGGGGAAGCAAGGAATAGGAATGGAACAGGAATAGTAACAATGATGGTAATGGTAACTGAGAGTGGTAATGGTAATGGAGTTATACCAGGACAGTCTGGAGATAACAAAGTGAAACTAGGGTAGTACTTAACTGGAGCAGAGAAAGATTAAAAATGGAATGGGGTAAAGTGGAAGTGGAAGCCCAGGGGAGTATATAATGCTGAGGGGCAGGAAGTGTACATGTGTAGCTGGGGCAGACTAAAATGGTGACAGAGGGCTGGAGTTGCCTGAAGGAGAGTCAGAGGGCTAGAGTAGCTTACTAGATATGAGGACCAATCATAAGCTGGGTCAGGATGGGGTTGGAATTGGGTTGGAGGTATGGGATATAACATGCCCCAGGAATAGCCTGTGCACATCTAGGATAGGTATAAATACTTAGTGAGATATAGTACTTAGCCCTTAGCTTTGACCACTTTATTATTATACTGATAATGTTCCTAGTTAGCTCTTTAATACAGGGCTTTCTCTGAATACTAGTGTAATGGCTCCTTAGACATTGCTACTCTGAGTATACTTTGTCCTCCTTTACCTCTATTCAATCTGAGTCCAACAATAAAACCACTCACACCCTCTCAAGGCAGGCTAGTAGAGTTAGAAAGAGTTATATACCATCTGACACTGTAACACTAGATTCTAAACCTTAAGAAAAAGGGGAAACTTGTAAAAGGAAACAAACCAGAGATTAGAGTTACCAGTATATATCCCATATCAGGAGTAAGATTCCCATGGTCACATGAGTAGGAAAGTGTGCAGCATGAAAAGTTTGAAATGCTGGTGTTATAATTATAACATTTCTTTTTTTTAGGTTTTGATTTAGAGCACAACAGTTGATTGTGCTTCAATAACATTTGAATAAGAGAGGGAGACAAATGGAAAGGTGCATTTGTCATGCTGGTTGGAGCTTATAAACATATCACAGATTGATTGTTAATGGATATGTTAATGGCAGAGTATACAAAAGAGGCCTCAAGTTCTGAAAATAGAATCTTGAGCCATGCAGCCTCTTTTGCAGCTATTGTTGCTGTCATGTACTTAGCCTTGATCATTGACAGGGCAATGGAGCTCTGTTTCTTCAAGGCTCAAGTAATGGCACCATCCACTAGCATAGAAATATATTCCAAGATGGATTTTTGATGATTTACATTCCTAGTTCAATCTACATCCATGTAGCTCAACAATTTCAGATTCTTGGATTTTCTGTAAGTAAGTCACATGTTTTTATAATGCATATTTTCTGTTTCTTTATTTTTGCCATAATTGAATACTACTTTAGCTCTTTACAAAGCATATCACATGACTTCTTCACATTTTCACATCTTTACTATTTCATATCTTCATATCTTCACCTTGTCACCTTTTCACTTCTTTACATTGCACATGGTCTAGATTGGTCTAGACTATAAGATTATATCTCATAATTACCACATGTATTTCTAGGTCCTTACTCCTTTTATGCCATTGAATGGCTTACTGAACAGTACTTTAGGGCCAGTTCATTTTACATGGTCTGTGGATACTCAATAGCAATATGAAAGGAGGCCAGTGCCAGCCTGGATTTTTCCAGTCTTGTGTACTTGAGTTTTCCTGGCTTTTTCAAGTCCTTGACTCTTTATTTGTTTTTGCCTAGTTTTGTTCCCTCTATAATAAAAGGGATTATTCAAAAGTCCAGTGCCCTCAGGCAGCTCAGCAGAAGAACCAGATCTCAGAAGATATTTCACTTGCACAAGACTATTTTACTGTTAGTGCAGTAAACCAAGAAAATCAAGTAGTATAGTCATTATTTTATGTCTTTTTATTGTACTTATCCTTGGAGATATGAAGAGAAGTTAATAGAGTTAATCAATAAACAATCCTTGGATTTTCAGATGATGAACTAGGAAGGGAATTTTTTCAGAAGAGATTTAACAAATTTGATTATCAAATAGGGATTAATTTCCAGGTCAAGAAGGCTGGAGATAGAAAGATAGCAGCTTCAGATTGGCTTTGCTCACTTAAATCATCAGAAGTTCTCAGAGCTTCAAGAAAAAGTTATTATATCACAAAAGCCCCTTTTATTCTTAGATTCCTAAGCAAGCATCATATTGGCTTCAAAAGAAGGGTATAAGGAGAAAATAAAAGTTTCAGCAGAGTCAAGTCTTTCCAGCCTAGACATTTAAAAGCCAGTCCATTAGTTTTGAGAAGATTTAACTCAGAACAAGCTAATACTGAGATCACATGGATGGTTCACCAATTTATTCCAACCCAGAACATTATCACTTTTAAGGCCTGAAAGAATGGATGAACAAGGAGTGAAAGAATTGTTAGAAAGATTGAAAGAAGAATTAGAAAAAAAGATAGCAGATCCAGGGATATTACATTTTCCTTTTTCTCTCTTTTCTTTCCTCTTTTCTCTTATCATAGCTTCTGCTCTTCATGCACCTCAGATGCTTTCTTGTTTACTTTTACTCTTAGATTCTGCTCTCTTGTTAAGCCCTTTGCCCAGGCCTTCTATCTCTTAATTAGCTGACTCATAATTGTTCTATCTCTTTCCATTCATTTCTACATGGATACCTTACTCATCATTCATCAGCATGATTACTCAGTCTATCTCTGCTTGAACCCTATTAGTTGTACTATAAAGTAGCATACTTCTTATCCCCTCTTTCCTTATGCTACTTCTACCTTGTGATCACCTCACAGTCCTTGCATCTCCACTTGTTCTTGTATCTATGTACTTGGAATTCATTGCTTGTGTCCTGGCACTTAACCAGAGGATCATCAGTGTCTGATCTTGGCATACCCCTGGGAGTGTAGCTGGTACCACTTGGGCACAACACTTTGTTTGTTGCCCTCCACTCATCTTGAAGCTTATCTTTGGTTCACTTCCCCACAGCAAGATCTATGCCTGTCCCTACCTGGGCCTAGCATAACAAGGGAAGTGAAATGGAGATTGGAAAAAGTGGAGGCTATAGTGGGCAAAGATAAAAACATAGAAAATATTCCAAAAGTGGGAGAAAGATAGTAAAAGGATAGCAGCAATTCTTTCCTGATTAGAGAAAAAAGCAGAAGAATTTGCACAAATTACTCTGGAAAGATGCTTGGATCTGGGAGATTGGCCTTCAAAAAATAAGCTATACAAAGGTATCAAGGCCTACTTTCACATTAATGAGCTAGTGCATGAGGTTCTAAAAAAAATAAAGGCTATAAAGCAGATGGGCAGGATTAATGACTATCTACAGGACTTTGTGGTACTTAGAAAGGATGCTGAAATAAGCAATAAACATGCATGCAAAAACAGGTCCAATATAGGATCTACCAGCAAGCAGTCCTGCAGAGATTAAAGGAAGGAGTATTGAAGTTAGAAGAACAATTTAGGCAGATAGAACATGATTTTAAGCTCATGGCAGTAGATCAGAGTGCTCCTGCCTCAAGATTTCCACCTTCTAAAGGATCTTCCCCTTTTCAATCATAATTCATTTCTTAACCCCCTTTTTTACCACAAAACTCCTCTAATCAATTCCAATCTACACCAAGATGGCAACCCCCCTAATGGTTTATAGCAACAGGAATTCAACTGGGAAGAGGAGCTTCAATGAAGGTAGATGTTCAAAGGTTTGGGGAACCACAAGAATGCTGGAAGTATTATAAGAAGGAGTATATAGCAAAAGACTGTTAATGTTCTCTTTTATTTACTCCCCCATATAGAACATAGGCTGATATCCTAGCAAACAATAGGGCCACATTCCAAAGACAAGTAGTAACCTTCAGCAAATTTAAGCAGGTTCCTGGGCAGCCCAGCATATTTAAGGTACCCATGACAGATATAAGGACCCTAGTAGCAGAAGCAGCAAGAAAAAAGAAACAAGCCTCTGTAGTACAGGAACTTATGGAAAACATTATATACAGAGATGTAGCCAGGGCATACTGGCAAGATGTTTTAACAAATAAAGTGAAACATTTAAAATAAAAAAGACTTTGATTAATCAAGGTAATTAAGATCTTTTTTCTTTCCCTTCTACTATAACTACTTTATTTAATTCTTGTAACTTTGTCCAGAATCAATTTTCTTTAGTTATTCAAGAGGGATCTCAAAAGAGCTTGGCTGGGGATAATAAACCAGTGCTTAATTCCTTACAAAAACAAAAAAAAATTATTATGTGTTATGGTGTCAATCTTTGGACAACCAGTCCTAACCCTAATCAGGACTGCCTTGATAAGGTGCATTGATTTTGTTGTTGGATTCAGATTGAATAGAGAGAGATGGTGTGTGGACTCAAGCTAGCAAGGCCTGAGGAGTCATTACCACAAGTCAAGGAGGAAGAGGACTGTATTGAAGGTGGTACAGTTTTGGTATAGGAATAACAAGTGATTAAGGCTGGGAAGCCTTAATCAAGGAACTACCTACTATATATACTATAGCCAATGGTACACAGATCACCTAATTTCTCCAGAACATTATTATAAATAGGAATAGGGCATAGAGTAAGGGTAAAGGGTTATGACCAATGGGCCATGCAGATAAGGTATGTAGAATGAAAAGGCTATGTAGAATGAAAGCAAGAATCTAGGGTCAGCAGAGATTAGACCATGCCCTCAACCATGAGGCTGAGGAGATTCCATCTGGATCTTTGCCACAGATTAGATTCATCAATCTAGATCAGATGTCATCTAGATCCAATTGGGAGATACCTTCTGTTATGAAGTGATACTCCAGCACTAGAACCAGTCATGTGACATCATGTGATCATGCACAAGACACCCCATTTTAAGCTTAACCCTAGTCTGTGGTCTGTTTCCTTTAAGAGTATTTATTATTCCTTTCCTTCAGCAGTGGTCATGTGACCATAAGTCACCTGACATGGATCTTCCCAGGATCTTCCCTGGAACTGCCCTTCATCTAATCTCCATGGATCTCATCTGATCTAGATCTGGATCTAAATCTGAACCCTAGATACATCTGTGGCAGATCTATAGATTGGATCTCATCTGTGGCAGAGATTTCCGTCCTCATGGTGCAAGCACCTCTGACCCTGCATTCATTTCCTAGATACTTCTCTTCTATTCTCCCACATCCACATGGTATCCTGCCATACTCATTAATATTCACCCCATGCTTTTCCCTCATGTTTCCTTATCTATTAACCCAGAGTTTAGGGCATCCCCTGATTAGGTAGTTCCTGTACTTAGTCAGCATGGTCTGTGCACCAGGCTTTGGAATATATAAAGACAAGGGTAGGCAAGCTGGGATTCCCCAGTCTTGCTCACTTGAGTCTAGATTTAGGTTCAGTCTTGCTAATATAAGTGCTCCCTTGACTCTCAGCCTGCCAGTTTCAATACTTGGCTCTCACTTTCGTCTCAGCATGCCTAGTTAGGGGCCACTAGCACAAAAGCCTTTTAGCAAGATTAGGAAGGCACTCACCAAGGGTTAGGGTTAGATTTAGGTCAATGCATCTCTAGTTGCGTTTCACCTTTATCTGAGATGCTAGATCCAACCCTATAAGCTGTGCCCAAACCCAAGGGGGAAACTCTGAAGAAACAACTCAATCATATCCTAGGGTTTATCCTTGTTTGGCAACAAAGTCTCACAGTCACGTGCTTGTCATGTGACTCTTCTGCTAGTGAATGTTATGTTCATAACATTATGTACTATTCAAAACTTACCTTTAACAGATATTTATAAAACCCTCAAAACAAACTTTTTAGCAGAAAAAGATAAATTTGCCTTGAAAATTCAAATTCAAGAAAAACAAGAAAAAACAAGGATCAAGCATGGAACTACATTTACACTATTAGATTCAAGAGCAGTGATTACATTTGTAAATGAAAGGTTTGTCAAGGAAGATAGACTAATCAGAATACCATTAGATTAACAGATAATGATTATAAACACAGATGAATCAGAAGAATATGGAGAAAGACTTCATGACAAGATAATACTATGTGTTATAAAGTGACACTTCAGCACTAGAACCAGTCACATGACATCATGTGATCATATATAAAGGAACTCCAAATTCAGCCTAACTCTAGTCTGTGGTCTAATTCTTCTAAGAGTATTTATTATTTCTTTTCCTCAGCAGTGGTTATGTAATCATAAGTCACCTGACATGGATCTTCCCAGAATCTTCCCTGGAACTGCCCTTCTATCTTATCTCCATGGATCTTATCTAGATCTAATTTGAATCTGAATCTTATTTTAAATGTATTTGTGTTAGATCTATAGATTGGATCTCATCTGTGGCAGAGATCTCTGTTCTTATGGTGCAAGCACCTCTGACCCTGCATTCCATTCTTAATCTTCTCTTCCATTCCTTTATATCCATGCCTGTCCTTTGCTGGTATTCTTTAATTACCACTTTATGCTTCCATTTTTCCTTATCTATAGAGCTTAGGGTTATCTTCCTTATTAGGTAGCACTATACTTAGTAAGCAGCTCCCCTGGACAATATATAAGAAGTAAGGCAAGCAGGACTAGATCCCCAGTCTTGCTTACTTGAGCTCTGGTTTAATCTTGTATCTAAGGGAATATATTATATTCTATGCCAATGGGTTAACTCTGCTATGTCTCTGGTGCAACTCCAGTTGCTTTCATGCTATAAGCTATGGATTTCCTGATTCCCTTTACCTTCATCCCTTCCTATCTAATGTTGATTACAACATGGTCTATGCTAACTCCATACCATTCTAATACAACTCCATAGTTTCTCTGTTCTCACTTCCTATTCCTATTCCTTTCTTCCTCACCTCTTCCTGTCATCATTTAGTTTCAGTTTGACATTGCTCAATGTTGTCTCCCCTAACATCTCCATTCATATCCAGAATACATTGGCACCTGCTTCACTTATAAGACAACTTCTTTCATATCTTCATTCTCTTAGATAATCTGCCTTTCTGAGATATAAGTACTATAGCTCTGTATCTGGTACCTTAGTTCAAATATCAACCATAACACAACATTATGATTCTTCTTGACTTCCTTTTGCTTCATGACTTGATGTCATATTCTACACTAAGTCTCATAACTTACCTCATAACTGTTATATCCCAGATCTCCAACCCAAATTCCAACCCCATTCTAACCTGGCTTACAATTGGTCTTCACATCTAGTAAGCTACTCCAGCCCTCTGATGCCCCTCCAGGCAACTCCAGCCCTCCATCATCATTCCTGCCTTGAAGAAAGACTTGGGGCAGTCCTTTGCTATATGCTCCACAATACCACAGAACAAACAGAGGTGATTCTCCAGTTGGCACTTGCATTCTTCGGTAGTGAGCTTACCATCCTTACCAAGCTTGGATGATAAGTCCTGTTTCTGAGGAACAGATGACTTGGGGGAGCTGAAGTAAGTAGCTGACTTGTTCCTTGATTTATTAGGGCCAGAGGTTGAAGCAGAGGATATGGTGGGTTTATCAGAGGACTTGGACAGATGAGACAACTTTCCTTGTCAGCTGAGTTCAGATTTGCACTCCCAGTAGTATTCCCCAGCTATGCATGTATGCTTCCTGCCCCTCAGTGTTATATGCTCCCCTGGGCTTCTGCTCCCACTCTGCCCCATTCTGCTTCTAGTCTATCTCTGCTCCAGTTAAGTACTACCCTAGTTCCCCTTCATCATCTCTGGACTGTCCCAATATAACTCTGTTACCATTTCCAGTCAGTTACCGTTACCATCATTGTTACTATTCCTGTTCCATTCCTGTTCCTTGCTTTCCCCTGTTTCATCCTGTCACCCTTTAGTTTCAGTCTGACATGATTGGACATTGTTTTCCCTAACATCTCCATGCATTTCCTAGATATCTAGACATCTGCTTTGCTTCTGAGTTTGCACTTGTCTCATTTCATTACACTCCTAGATAGTTCTGCCTTGCTGAGGTGTAAGTACTGTAGTTTTGTATCTTGTACCTCAGTACAAATATCGACAAAAACAACAGAAACACCCTCTTGTTGTTGTCCTCACTCTGCTCAAGCCCTTGGGCTCACTCTGACCCTCTGGGTTACTCTGGAGTATCTCTGAGGCCAAGCAATATCCTTGAAGGAGTTGCAAGGTCTTACCCCCATGACTAGGCTTGACTCTCCTTGTCCTGCCTGTCCCTCCTGTTGAGCATAGAGACAGCCTTCTTACCCATCTCCAACATCTATGTAAATTGGAATACCAGAAAGTGCAAGGATGTACCACATAAGGTGAAGCCAAGTTCTGTTTGACCATTGAAACCCTTCCTAGATTCCTCCGGAGCCCTCTGGAGCCCTCTGAAGTTCTGACCTTCCTTCAGCATCAAGGGTTTCATTTAAAAAAAGGAACTGGTTAAAAGTATACTCATTTTGGTATAGGTTTTAACAGTTTCTTTTTAGTGGGATGAAAGTTTTAACAATGACTTGATGTTACATCTCTTAGTGGAAAAGCCCTATGGCTTATCCTGGACCTCCAACAACTTCCAATCCCTCCATAAATCAGGGCATCCAGTACTAGCATAAGAGTGCACCATATAAGGTAAAGCCAAGCCCTGTCTACTCCAGAGTATGTCACAGTTTTATAACAGAATACTCTTTTCACAGATTATCCATAAGGTAACATCTTTATAGCTTTCACAAGTGGTCTCAGCTTGATTTATTCTTATATTCTTGCCTAGTTCAGAGCCACTAGTTTAAAAGCCCTTTCAGTAGTAGAAGACAGCATTCACCAAGGAGCCCTAGGTTAGAGTTAGCAGCAGTTTAGCACCAAGAAGGCACTTCACTATGCATCAGCTTTGTAGATGTAACAGATGTATGACATGAAGAAGAAATCACTGCATTAATCTCTACTCTAGGAAATCTTGATTTTATTATAGGTTATGATTGATTTAAGCATTACAATCCTATTATTAATTGGTGAAAGAAAACAATATCTTTTCCCAACAAAGAACTTATCAAACTTCAAACAATAACTTCAGAAATTAAGAAGTTAAAAGAACAAGTACTTAAGAAATTCTAGAAGTACATTAACATTTTCTTACAGAAACAATCAGAATGCATTCTCACAAGAAAACCATGGAACCATGCAGTAGAATTAAAAGACAGGTTTATATCAAAGAAAGTTCAAGTAATTCCCTTATCAGATACTGAAATAACAGAGGTTAGGGAATTCATTGATAAAAAAATCAAGAAAGGGCATATTCACCCTTCAAAATCACCACAAAAATTGCCAGTATTTTTCATTGGTAAAAAAGACAGTGGAAAAAGAATGGTCATTGATTACCAATATCTCAATAAATGGACCATAAAAAACTCCTACCCTCTTTCTCTTATTTCACACTTATTAATCAACTAAAGAGCTTGAATCTTTTTATTACATTAGACTTACAATGGGGATATAATAACATTTGTTTACAAGAAGGTCACAAGTGGAAAGGGGCATTTACCATGCCTATAGGGGATTTTGAGCCAGTGGTAATGTACTTTGGAATGTGCAATAGTCTAGAAACATTCCAAATAATGATTAATGATATTTTCCATGATTTATGGGCTTTTGTCATGGTTTATATTGATGACATTATTATCTTTACAAAAGGAAAGTCCAAGACAGAACATGCACATCTAGTCTGTCATGTATTGAAAAGATTACAAGATTATGATCTTTTTTTCAAATTATTCAAATGCCACTTTATACAAGAAAATATGGACTATTTAGAAATGGTAGTGTTTAAAGATGGGGTCAAAATTCAGATAGACAAAGTCAAAGCCATTCAAAATTGTCCCATCTCTCATACTCTTAAACAAATCCAAGCCTTTTTAGAATTGGCAAATTAATATTATTGCTTTATTCAAGGTTTTGCAGATATTGCTTGGCCTTTCAATGATCTTACTCAAAAAGATAAAATCTTTTCATGAAATGACCCTTAACAGAAAGATTTTATTATGCTCAAGAATATCATAAGTTTGTTAGGAACTAATACCACTAGCTAAGGTTTACTTTTCATTTTACTCTACATTATATTACACTTTCTATTTAGCTTTGCATTTAGCCTCTTTTCCTATGCTTGATTCCTTTATTTAGCTAGCTCATGTATGCCTCATGGCATGGTCCATGCACATTAGCTAATAGAATATAAGGGCAAAGGCTTAGACTAGAGAATCCAGTCTAAAGCACTTGTTCACTTGTTGCTATTACTCTTTCTCTAAGTCTGGTCTGCTTGTATGGGCACTTCTCAAGACTTTGCCTTTGGGATTAGGGTTGGACCTCTTAACAAGTTTGGTATCCTTCTTGATTTATCCTGACTCTACTAAGCCAGTTTGCATTGAAACTGATGCCTCTAATATTGTAACTGGTGCTATTCTTTCTTACCTTATTAATGGTCAATGGCAACCAGCTGCCTATCTTTTGCACTTTCTAGCAGCAGCTGAAAAGAATTATTCTATATATATTAAAAAGTTGCTTGCAGTTATATGGTCTTTAAAGGAATGGTGCCATCTTATTAATCAACTAGATTTCAAAATCTGGACTAATTGTCAAGCTTTGAAATATTAGTGTAAACCTCAGGATCTTTTATCTTATCAAGCTTGGTGAGTTGAACTCCTTATAGAATATTGCTTTACTATTGTTTACAAGCCTAGCACTTCTAATGGCCATGCTAATGCCCTCTCTTGCTGTGTTAATCATGGCACCATTTTAGAGAAACCCAATAAACAGGTTGTTTTTTTTTTCCTCTCTTGCTTTTACTTCCTTCCCACCTGTGCTTCTTCTCTCATAAACTCTTTTTTTCTGGATGTGGTAGCTGCAATCACTTCCCTCCTGGACAATAACATGCCAGGATTATATTATAATGCAGATGAAGATTACCTGATACTATTAAAACATATATCAAGTACAGGTATACTATTAAAACTTATACCCATTGAACAAAACCCATGTGGCTAGAGAATGAAGGTCAGGTTCTAGCACCTTGGTGGTGCATGAACATGAGGGAAGATCATACTTCAGAAACTCTGGAGATGCCCAGAGACTTCTGAAGGGATTCAGGAAGAGTTTCATTGATTAGACAGGACTTGACTTCACCTTATGTGATGTACCCTTGCACTTTCCAGTGTTCCAATTTACAAAGGTGTTGAAGGTTGGGAAGAGAGCATTCCTTCAAGGATATTACTTGGCTCTGGAGGTGCTTCAGAGTAACCCGGAGGGTAAGAGTGAGCCTAAGGGCTTGGGCAGAGTAAGGATGATGACAAGAGAGTGTTTATGTTGATATTTGTACTGAGGTACAAGATACAGGACTACAGGACTTATATCTCAAAAAGGCAGAACTATCTAAAAGTGTAATGAAGTAAGATAGATGCAAACTCAGAAGCAAAGCAGATGTCTAAATATCTAAGAAACAAATGGAGATGTCAGGGAAGACAATGTCCAATCATGTCAGACTGAAACTGAAGAATGACAGGAAGAAGTGAAGGGAAACAGGAACAGAAACAGAAATAATAATAGTAACAGTAACTGAGAGTGGAACTAGTAACAGAGTTACAGCAGAGTGGTTCAGAGAAGGCAAAGTGAAACTAAGGTAGTACTTAACTGGAACAGAGATAGAACTAGAAACAGAATAGGGCAGAGTGGAAGTGGAGGCCAGGGAAGTGTATACTGATGAAAGGTGGGAAGCATACATGTGTAGCTGGGATGGGATGGAATGGTGACAGAGGGCTGGAGTTGCCTGGAGGGGAGTCACAGGGCTAGATTGGCTTACTGGGTGCAAGGACCAGTCATAAGCCAGGTTGGAATTGGGTCAGAGATATGGGATATAACAGATACACATGAAATCAATACTATTTTTATTCCAGAAAAATTAAAAATGAAAGCTCTAAAATTTTGTCATGACTTTTTGATTGCAGGACATGGAGGGCAATAAAGAACTTTGCATTTGTTGCATAGATTTTTCTATTGGCCAGAGCAATCTAAGGACATATTTAATTACATGAAAACCTACCAATCATGCTTCCTTATAAAGGGTCTGCAGAAAGCATGAGCAGGCAAGTTATTACCATTATCTATTTCTTCTAAACCATGAACAGACATTTCCACAGATTTCATTACTGAATTACCAAAGATCAAATAATATAATGCCATTTTGATAGTTGTGAATAGATTTTCTAAGGAAGTTGTTTTCATTTCTTGTTTTACTACAATATCCTCTTCAGATTTAGTGGAACTATTTAGGGATCATGTGTGGTGTTATCATGGACTTCCATCTTCAATTGTTTCTGATCAAGAACCTCAATTTGCTTCTGCTTTTACCCAAGAGTTATATTACTCCCTTGATATTTATCAAAAGCTTTCTAATTCTTTTCACCCACAGACAGACAGGCAAACTAAAAGAATAAATTATGAGTTAGAGCAATACTTGCATATCTTTATTATGAAGAAACAGGAGACTTGGGCAGATTAAATCAAGTTAGCAGAGTTTTTACATAATAATGCTTTGTTTACTGCCACACAATCAACCTCATTTGCTATCACAAATAAATTCTTCCAATGTCTAGAATTTGAAGCAGAGATATTATCACATTTCTTTGCAAAAGACTTACAGAAGTCACACAAGCAAATCCAAGGCTTATTAGGAAAGGCAAAAGAATGAATGGTCCAATAAGCAGAAACTAAAAGATCTGTTGCATTAGAATATCAGATTGGTCAGAAAGTCTGGTTATCCACAAAACATTTATCTCTTTCATATTCATTTAAGAAACTGTTCCAAAAGTAGATTGGCCCATTCATAAATGTTTTACCCAATGCAGTTAAGCTGCAGTTACCATTCAATATTCATATCCATCCAGTTATAAATGTGTCACAGGTTAAATCCTACCATGACCTTCTTCCTCAACAACCAGTTATTTAACCAGACCCTGTTGAAAATCACAGAAAAAGGTCATAAAAAATGGGAAGTAGATTATATCATGGATTCACAATTGAAAAAAGGGAAATTGTTATGACTCAGGATTGTTACAGTTTTCACAATATTTAACCTATTTCTTGGTCTACTTCATTAATGGATTATCCTAGTAACTCCTACTTTAGGTTTGATCCCATTCTTTGAGTGGTTTTCCTTTTATTCTTGTTATTTCTATTATTGTTGTTTATATTACTATAGTTACTTGTTGTGGCTTGTGTACTATAGATATAATAGAGCATTCAGGTATCTCAAGTCCTCAGACTTGAGCACTTGTGATATTTACCTTTTTTGTTGTGATGTCTCTCTAAGTTAGCTTTCTTGGTCTATAAGGACTTCCTGTGAGCCCATTATCTTCATTTATCTGTTTTGGGTTGGTTCTCATGTTCTATCTTTGTTCTTGCCTTACTCTGTTCATCTATGACCAAAGTCATAACAAGAATCTCTAAGGCTAAATCTAGACTTGGAATAAGAAGGAACACAAAGGGAAAATCTAACCCTAGAGGCTAGACAAAAGAACAACTAAAAGGCAAATCCCTGGAGAAGAACTCTTGGATAGACTGCATAAAGACTTGGGAAAACTTCTGCTAACTTCTGACTGAAAAGAGTAGGAATCTTAAAAAGAGCTAAACTCTACAAGTAATTAAGACTGGAAAGTCTTGACTACCTGGAGTTGCCCTATATATATTATCAGTACAGGTGCATAAATCATGTAGTTTATGTATACTAGTATGGAAACTCATATATAATAGAAAACTGGGTATAGAGTATACTAACTAAGGAGTATCATAGGATATCATGCAGATGTGGGAGAATAAAAGAAAAAAGACAGAAATAAAATAAAAGGTCAGGATTAATGGATATAAAAAGAGAATCAAGGTCAGAAGGTCAAAAAGATACATCTAGAGATCTGCCATAATCAAATTTAATTAATGATCCTTAAGATCAGATAAGATTGGAAGATTAGATTCAGAGATTTAATTCTGTATCCTAGATTCTGAATCTTAAGGAAAGAAAAACTTGTAAAAAAAGACAAACCCAAAATTAGAGTTATTAATATATATCCCATATCAGGAGTAGAATTTTCATGGTCATATAAGTAAAAAAGTGTGCAGCACAAAAAGTTTGAAGTACTGGTGTTATAGCTATAGCAGAAATTGAAATATCTGGTGCACTGGAAAGGCTACAATGTCTTTAATTATATTTGGAAATCAAAAGATTATTTGCAATATGTACCACAAGCTATTGATGCTTTTCATCTGCAAAATTGTTATAATGCACATTTACCTTTTTCTTTATTTTTACCATTTTCAACCACTACTCTAACCCTTCACAAAGTCACATCACATGACTTCTTCACATCTCCACATTCTTCACTAATTTACATTTTCACATTTCACTTCTTTACATGGCATATGATTTAGACCAGTCTAGGCAATGATGTTATGCCTTATGACTATTGCATGTATTTCTAAGTCCCTGCTCCTTTTCTGCCATTGGATGACTAACTGTACAATACTTTAGGGCCAGTCCATCTTACATGATCTGTGCACATTCTGTAGCAATACAGTAGCTCAAAAAACTGTCCCAATGTTTGCATATTTTGCACTAAATGCAATGGCTACTAATAACTACTAATTATTATGCTAGGGTATGAGTGTATGAAATGCAGTACTTGCTCTTGGCATTCTATTGGTCCAATGATAAAAGCATTTGGTTATGTTTTGGTAACATGGCAACCATATCAAAATGTCAACTTATTGGAACAGTTTTTTGACTTTAAATAGGATATGGTATTTAGTACCTGGTATGATCTCCCTTGGCCTTGATAACTGCTTGAATCCTTCTAGGCATGCTATCATATCCCATAATTCTGACCCAATTCTAACCCACTTCCAATTCAGATTGTGCTTAATTTATGCACTTATTAGGCTACTCTAGCCTGACTCTTCCCCACATAACTCTGACACTCTGTTACCACTTTGCCTCACTCCAGTTACCTTTGCACTTCCCTTGCCCAGTCATTAGTACACATTTCTCTGACCTTTTGTTCCCTCTGCTTTAGTTCTGATCTTATTCTTGTTTCTGGTTCAGTTAAGTAGTTTACCTTAGCCCTTACTTTGTTTCCTTCAAATCACTCTGCCACTACTCCATACTTAATTCCATTTCACTCTCTGTTACTGTTACTGTTACTGTTTCCCTCTTGCTTCTTCCTGCCATTCTTTCAGTTTTAGTCTGATATAATTGGACATTGTCTTCCCTGACATTTCCATTTGTCTTTTAAATACTTAGTCACCTGTTTTGCTTCTGAGATTGCACCTGTCTCATTTTGCTACACTCTTAGATAGTTCTGCCCCCCAAGATATAAGTACTATAGTCCCATATCTTGTACCTCAGTATGTGTTATAATTTTATTGCATTTTTACTGTATTTCTAACATCCTTTCAACTCTTTACAATGTTACATCATGTGACTTCTTTACACCCTCACCTATTTCACTTCTTCACATTCTTCACATTTCACACTTTCACATTATCATGGTCTAGACTGGTCTAGGCTGCATTTTATGTTTTCTGCATGTATTTCTAGGTCATCACTTTCTTATTGCTATTGGATAGCTGACTATACAGTACTTTAGGGCCAGTCCATTTTACATGGTCTGTGTACCATTCTGTAGCATATATAAAGGAGAGGTGCTAGACTGGTGGATTTCCAGTCTTGCATACTTGAGCTCTCTGCTTTCACAAGTCCAAGTCTTTCTTTTATTTCTCTTGCCTAGTTCCATTGGCTCTAGTCCAAAACCTTCATTCAGCAGTAGTAGCAAGTGCCCTCAGGCCTCAGAAGCATTTATAAAGATCAGCACTCAAATGATGCTTTAGTATAAATATTGACAAAAATACCCTATCTTGACCTTGTTCTCACTCTGACCAAGCTCTTGGGCTTACTCTAATACTCTGGATTATTCTGAAGTACCTCTGGGGCTGAATGATATCCTTGAAGGAATTATAAGGCCCTACTCTCATGACTAGGCTTGACTTTCCTCATTTTGCCTGTTTCTTATATTGAGTATTGAGACTATCCTTCTCTTTTTGTCCAATCCCTCCATAAATCAGGACACCATGAAGTGCAAGGGCACACAACATAAGGTGAAGCTGAGTTCCATCATACCCAATGCAACTCTTCTCATTCTTCTGTAGAAATCTCCAGATCTTCCAGAAATCTCTGGAGTTTAAGCCTGGGTTATGTTGGTATAGCAAAAAGAGTATGAGTTTTAACACATGCTTTCTATCCATTTTTGATACTTCTTCACAGAAATCCTTTTCTACTCTACCATCACCCTATTCTATAATTGATAAACTCCTATAGGTGCTCTCTTGTTATGCTAGGCCCAGGTAAGGACAGGCATAGATCTTGCTGGTAATAAGGGGAAGGCTCTACCAAAGGTAAGCCTAGTGAATAGTAATAGGTGACAAATGAAGTGTTGTGCCTCAAGAGTACTGGCAACAAACTTGGGGTTGTGCCAAAAGTTGAATGCTAGGACAACTTGTTCTTTAGACTGGAGAGTGCCAGGTCACAAACTAGTAGATTCCAAGTACTAGATATAAGAACAAGGAGTAGTAAGAACCATGAGGTAGATCACAAGGTAGAAGTAGTGTAGAGAGAAAGGGCACAGGTGTTACAATGTTGATCTCTGAGACAACTCATGCTAATCCAAAATAATAATAGTATAATCTTAAGGGGGTATGTCAGTATTGTTGTCAGAGTCAGATAGCCTATATTGCAAGGTAATACCTAAGAAATGATGTACAAGAGAAATAAGTGGTTAAAGCTAGAAAGCCTTAACACAGGAACTACTTGACTACTTATACTAGTTCTACATGCACACAGACCACCAGTGGCTCCAGCACAAATACTAAATAAGGAAATAGAGCATAGAGCAAGAGTAAAGGATATGATCAAATGGGCCATGCAGTAAAGGGGTGTATTAAGGGAGAGACTATGTAGAATGGAAGTCAGGATTTAGGGCAAGTAAAGATTAAATCATGCCCTTAACCATGCAGCTGAGAAAATCCCATCTAGAGATCTGCCATGATCAGATCTGACCCTCATCTAGATCAAGATCCAGATTCACTGGAGATTAGATTGGAAAATGCACCTGTTATTTGAGATACTAGATTCAACCATAAGCTATGCCCAAATCCCAGGGGAATTCTGAATAAACAACTTCACCATATCATAGGGTTTATCCTTGTTTGGCAATAAAGTCTCATGATCACATGCTTGTCATGTGACTCTTCTGCTAGCAAACTGTTTGTTTATAACAACAGGAAGTACACTACTTTATAGTACAACTAGATAAGGTTCAAGCAGAGATAACTATCATAATCATGCTAACAAGTGATGAGTAAAGTATTTATGTGGAAAGAGATGGAAAGAGATGAAATGATTATGAGTCAGCTGATTGAAAGATAAAATACCCAGGCAAAGGGTGCAACAAGAGAGTGGTCTGGGTGAGGCCAGAGCATGAGAAGAGTTGTGGGAGGAGCCATGGAAGGAGGATGATGTGGAAAAGGAGACAAGGGGGTCAATGACATGTTGTTGAGCAGGGCAACAAGCCTGGATATATCTAGAGTGCCATTGGAGACAGTATAGGCATTGGTAGAAATGGCAGTTGATGCAGATGTGGCTCAAGCATCAGTAGTGGAAGCAGGCCTCATGAAAGCAAGGGTAAGAGGGAGGGAAATGACTGTCACCATAAAGGCCAGTCCATCAGGCTTTGGTGTGTTCAAGAGCAGCAAGCTCATTGTTGTCTAATGGGGAGAAGGATGTGAAGGGAGTAAAGGAAGTGTACTCCCTAGCAGTGGCCAGCTTGCACATATACTAGTCAAGGTTGGTGAGGAATTTGCCCATTTCTAGCTGATAGGTGAGTGACTCTATGTTGGAGAGAAGTTCATGGTGAATGGAAGAGATGAGTGCCTGGGTAAGAGAGATCTGAGTATAAGGTATATGGATAAGGGCTGAGGCAAGAAGGGGAAAATGAAGAAGTTGCATATAGATCTGGTAGAGGAGCCACAAGGGTGAGAACATGTTGAGGTGGGAGCTGATTGAGATGGCAAGGCAGGAGTCCATAACAAAGGTCCTTACCTAATGGGCATAATTGGGAGAAGGGGCACCATAATAAAGGGTGTGAGTGAAGAGTGGGAGGTTGACACTGAAAATCCCAGTGGATGTGATATCAATGGCAGGAGAAGGAATAGGGATAGGTGCAATAATGGCTGGGCCAATGGAGATAGCAGGGGATAAGGCTATGAAATCCTCAGAAAGTAACTTGGAGGCAAGAGAAGAAAGAAGAGAAGAAAAGTGTGTATTAGTAAAACTGGATGGTAAGGATATAAGTAATGGCTCAACAGGAAGTTGGGATGTGGTGATAGGTGGAGTGTTAAGGAAGGTGTTGCAAGAATGGAAACCTTGGTCAATGGTAAAGGCCATTGTTATTTGCAAGAGTGGGAGGTTTTCTTAGTGAAGGTATGAGAAGAAGAAGTGACTGGGGAAAAATAATGAGAATGAAGGAGTTTATACTTGTCTAGAGTGGATTGGGAACATTTCAGGTTCCACTCAGGTTCCCATAAGTTGTCTTCTGCCAAGTACCCTTTTTATCAGATCAGGAACTGGCAGTTGCCAGGGGGGCCATGATGCTTTAATATCCACTTTAATTTGTATTCCTCCTTACCTTCTATAAGGTCTGGAGGCAGAGCAGGGAAGTTTTTCCCATGAATGTCATTTTCACAATAGAGTGATAGCAGTGATGCATGAAATACAGGGTGGATCTTCCATGTGAATGGAAGGCAGAGATGATAAGTAATGGAGGAGAGAACCTCTGTGATGGTAAAGGGTTCTTCTTATTTCAGAAAAAGATTCAGGTGAACTATAGCTCATTTCAAATTATAAGCTTCTAATCACACCTTATCTTTCTTGGCAAATGGGGAGAAGGTGGAGTGAATGTGGAATGCCATGGTTTGGCAGACTAGATCATGTGCACAAGGGCTTCATCACAAGCAGCTAAGAGTACCTTAGTGTAGTCAGCAACTGCAGGCATTAGTAATTCATTGATGATAGAAGGAAGAGCATGGGGTTCATATTCCATTATGAGATAGAATGGGGATTGTCTGGTGACAGAGTAGGAGCAGCAATTGTAAACAAATTTGGCATGGGTGATAGAATCAGCCTATCTGGTGGGGTTGGATCTGCAGTAGATGCAGATGTATGTCTCAATCTCCTGGTTAACTTATTCAGTTTCACTGTCAGATTAAGGATGGTATGTGGTGAAAAGAGATAAATTGTACTTAAGGAGTTTCCCAAGCTCCTTGGCAAAGGCAGATGTGAATTGGGGGCCATGATTGGAGATGATCTTATTATATAGCCCATAGTGGAGGTAAACTTTGTGGAAAAAGAGGGTGGTAATGCCTTCAGCAGTAATGGATTTCTTGGTGGGGCAGAGGATTATCCCTTTTGTAAGCCCATGGTTAACCACAACCAACAAGGCATTGAAGTCAGAGGACAGAGGAAGATTGGTGATGAGATTGCAGAAGATCTGTTGGAAGGGGCAAGTGGCAGTGGAGCAAATGGGGGAGAGAGTGGAAGTGGATGAATGAGTGTTTGCTTTGTTTTGCTGGCAAACAGAACAGCTGGCAATGTAGTTGTGAACAAAGATGGCAAGGCTGGGCCACCAGAACTCAATGGAGATGAGTTGTTGGGTTTTAAGGTAGCCAGAATGGCCAGCAGAGGGGTGGTCATAACAATGCTGAAGAATTTCATGATGAAGGTTAATAAAAGAAGGAATGAAAACATGGTTGTGGTATGTAAGCAAACTGTTGGTTTCCTTTCAATTGGAGATGTGGGAGTGGAGGAATTTCTCATCTGCAGTAGCATCCTGTTTCTGCAAAATGGAGAGGTAGAGGGGATTACCTTGTTGATGTTGTTTAATATGGGTAGAGAGGTTAGTGTCAACAAGGTTAATGAAGAGCTCAGGAGAGAGCAGTGTAACTTCCTGATTATCCTGGGAAGTGTCAGGACAAAGATTGAGGTAGCAGGAAAGGGCATCAGGCCCAGCAAGGGATGTGCCAGCAACATATGATAGTTGCAGGTCAAAATCAGCAATGTTGAGAAGCCAATGAGCTTGGTGGCAGTTGAGCTTCTAAGGGGATTTGAAATAGGTTAGGTTCTTATGGTCAGTAAAAACCTGAATGGGGGTGGAGGAGCTGAGGAGGTATTGCCTCCAGGCTTTCAGAGCACAGATAACTGCAAGGAGTTTGCAGTTGTGGATGTTATAATTCTGCTCAGCAGCAGAGAAGGTCTGGGAGAGATAAGAACAGGGGTGCCAATCCCCATTCTCATTAGTTTGAAGGAGAATACCACCTGACATATAGGCAGAAGTGTCAGTGGCAATGGCAAAAGAATGGGCAAGATCTGGCATTTGAAGTACCAGTTGGGAGAGAAAGATAGCCTTGAGGGAGTCAAAGGCCTTCTGAGCAGTGGGGGGCCAAGACCAAGCCATAGATTTCTTGGTAAGGTCAAGGAGGGGGCAAGTAATAGTGGAGTAGTTAGGGATAAAGTGTCTGCAAAAGTTAGTGAAGCCAAGAAAAGAGTAAACATCCTTGACTTTTGAAGGGGTAGGCCACTGGAAGATGCCAGTGAGCTTGACTGGGTCCATGGTGAGTTCACCAGAATATATGATTATTCCAAGGTATTCAATCTGGGATGCAGCAAAGGTACCTTTCTCCAATTTGAGATGAAGATTGAGGTCTGCCATTTATTGAAGAACATGGGAGGTATGTTTCTGATGGTTGTCAGCATCAGGAGAGGAGATAAGGAGGTCATCCATATAGATGATGAGCCATTCTTCAGTGATCATATTGCAGAATGAATCATTCATGAATCACTGGAAAGTAGCTGGTAAGTTATTCAAGCCAAAAGACATCACTGTGGGTTTGAATAGCCCCTTATGGGTGATAAAGGTGGCTTTCCATTGATGTCCATCTTGAATACAGATATTGTTGTAACCCCATCTGATGTCAAACTTGGTGAATAGCTTTGCATTGATGAGCTTATCTATGAGGTCAGAGATGAGGGATAAAGGATAGATATCTCAAACAGTGTGCTTGTTCAGATACCAGTAGTCTTGGCACAGGCAAAGCTTGCCATCCTTTTTTTAATGAAGAAGAAGAATGAAGCTTGAGGGAAATTAGATGGGCAGATCTTCCCTGCACAAAGATTCTCTTCAATAAAGGTTTCCATGGCCTATCACACTGGTGGAGATAAGGGGTAAAACTTACCTATTTTCAGGACAAAGGTGTCCTTCAGGTTAATCTCATGATCATAGGGACAAGAGGGCAGAAGATGGTCTAGGGTTTTTGGAGTGTCAGAGAAAACCAAAGAGAACTGGGAATATTTGGGGGGAAGAGTGGTCTTGGGTTTGGCCTTTTTGGCCTCAATGGCTAGCTCAGTGGAGATAGTGAGCCTAGCTATAGTGATCTCAGGGAGATAAGAGGAGCAGCAATCTAAGATCCTGCTAAAGTGGCAATTGTAGAGCAAATCATTGATAGATTGCTTGGATGTGACATAGTCCAAGTAGCAGACCAGGAGTTTATTATGGGGGACAATGATGTCTTCAAGGAGTTCATTCAACTGTAGTTTATGGATGGAGTTAATGCAATAGGTGATCATATCTGAGGATAAATCAGAGATGGTAAGTGTGTTAGCTATCCAGTCAATAATAAGGTTTGTGGCCCAAAGCTATGGGTGTCTGAGAATAATGTTCTCCTTTCCACATGCAATGACATAACAGGAAACTAGGAGAACAGTCTGTTTGAAATGAAGGAGAAGGTCACAAGTTCAGGTGATCTTGCCCTTCTTGTTCTCAGAGTGGTCCACATTGTAAATTATGATGGGTTCAGAGAGTTTAGTGGTGGGGAACTGGTTCTTCTTGATAAAGTCCCAGTCAATGCAGTTGATCTGTGCTCCACTGTCAACAAGAGTGCAAGTGGCTATGATTTTCTTGGCATGGGAGGTAGAAGATACTTGTATAGTGATTTTCATGGATTTCTTGGAAGTGGATACAAGTACAGGTGTGCAAGAGAAGGAGGGAGTACTTTGCATAGAGGAGATACTCTGGTCTAAAAATCTTGACCCTTAGCCATCTTCTTCTTCAGTTCTTTTTTAATAACTACTCTAGCCACCCCATTATTGGATTCATCATCACTAACCTTCTTAATCTTCATTGTTGATTCTTCAGCAGAAACCATCTTAATGCAAGGAGTTTCCTTGATGGTAATAGGAGGAGAAGAAGTGGGGAAATTGGGACAGGTAGTGTTGGTGTGGCTGGGTTTCTGGCATCTGAAACAAAGTTTATTCTTGATGCAGAAAGCTCTTCCTGTACCCATCAGTTTGCCCTTTTTAACAGCATCTACATCCATAGCATTCCGATCTTTCTCCAGCTTGAATGTCATGGTCAAGGGGATGGAAGGAGTCCAGGTGAATGTGCAAGGATTCTTTCATCACTGTTCTACAGAGCAGGCATGCTCCATAGTTCCATGGAAGTGGGCTGCTTTGAAGTACCACTTCTTGGCTGTAGTAGAGATCATATCCAGGTTGTGGATGTGATAAGTGAGGAAGGGGGCAAGTCCTGTTTCATAGTAACTGATTAGTATGTTCTGATCAGTAATGCTGGCAGTCACCACATGGTTCTGGAACTCAGTGGTGTACTCAGTGAGGGAGGGGGTCCATTCTTCTTTCTTCCCAGGTCTCATCTGTGTATTTGCTAGCCAATAAATGGCATTATTCATGGTGTCCTGCTATTAGAAAGTATTGAGGAAGTCAGAAGTGAACTTGGAGAAGTTTCCCATGGTGATAGTGGTACCAGAGTTGCATTTCTTCTGGTAAGTGGCAGCTCAAGATTGGGCAGATCCCTTGGTTATGAAGGAAAGGGCATAAGCAACCTTCTTTTCATCAGTGTTATAGATAGCAGAGTTAATAAAAAGATAAAACTGGACTGTGTCCAGCCAGGTCTTGGCCTTGATTCTATCACTGTCAAAATGCTTGGGGGCACTGAGGCAAAGTTCTGTCAGCCTGGTGGTAGAGGATGATCCCAATATGGTAGTGGTAGTTGGCAAGGGTTGAGAAAGGGTAAAAGCTGGTTGACATTGAATAAGAGTAAAAGAGGGTGGAGTCAGGGCATGAGGGATCTGTAGTAAAGAAGAGAGTTTGTGTGCTAGATCACAATCTTCTTGTACTTCTTTCTGGGAGGAAACAAGAGTATCTGCAAGTGTATCTTCTGGTATGGAAGGGCAATCTGGAGAAGAGGGGTTCTTGGGTTCTGAAGTAAACTCAAGGGAGTCTGAGGCCAAAGTTCTAGGCTCACCCCAGAGGGAGTCAAACAGTAAAGGTTGTTTGGGAGGAATGGTGGGAAGCAGTCTGCAGTGATGGCAGCCACAAGTAAATTATGCTACTCCTTTTGTTATGCTAGGCCTAGGTAGGGACAGGCATAGACCTTGCTGGTAAGAAGGGAAAGGCTTTACCAAAGGTAAGCCTAGTGAATAGTAATAGGTGACAAATGAAGTGTTGTGCCTCAAGAGTACTGGCAACAAACTTGGGGTTGTACCAAAAGTCAGTTGCTAGAATGACTTGTTCTTTAGACTGGAGAGTGCCAGATCACAAACTAGTGGATTCCAAGTACTAGGCATGAGGACAAGGAGTAGTGAGGACCATGAGGTAGATTACAAGGTAGAAGTAGTGTAGAAAGAGAGGGCACAGAAAGTATGCTACTTTATAGTACAACTAGATAAGGTTCAAGCAGAGATAACTATTGTAATCATGCTGACAAGTGATGAGTAAAGTATCCATGTGGAAAGAGATGGAATGAGATGGAATGATTATGAGTCAGCTGATTGAGAGAGAGAGCATTCAGGCAAAGGATGCAACAAGAGCACAGTCTGGGCAAGGTCAAAGTGCAAGAAGAGCAGAATCTATACTGAAGAGTAACAAGAAAGCACCCAATGTGTATGAAGAGCAGAAGCTAAGTGGAAAAGCAAAGGGAAAGAAGGAAAAAGAGGGAAAACATAACATCTCTTATAATCTGAAAGGCATTTTTTCAAATGACCTCAAGTGTATTCAATAGGATTAAGGTCTGGAGATTGAGCAGGTCAATCCATAAGCTTGATATCTTGCTCCTTAAACCAGATTTGAGCTCTTCTAGAGATATGCTTGGGATTATTATCTTGCTAAAAAATAATTTCATCTGAAGGAATTCCAGAATTCTCTATGCTTTGCAACAATTTTTTCTTTAAAATTGCCACATACTATTTAGCATTCATTTTTCCCTCAACCTTACTTAAAACTCCTACACCATTCCATCCAATACAGTCCCATGCCATAAGTAATCCTCCTTCAAACTTGACTATACCTTTGATCTCCTTAGAACTTATTCCCTCTTCTTTCTTTTTTCACACATATTCTTGTCCATCTGATCCAATTCTATTGATTTTAGTATTATCTGACCAAATCACCCTCTTCTAGTCCTTCACAGTTTAATGCTGGTACTTCAGAGCAAAGGCCAACCTACTTTTTCTATGAATAGCAGAAAGAGATTTTTCTTCTTTATCACCACTTTTAGAGAAGCTTCCTTGAGGGTATTCCCAACAGTTTGTGGGCAGACAGGAGTGCTAACAATATAATTGATGAAATAAGTGGCCTAAACTACATTACTGGCCTTTTCAGTAAGAATTTATTAAACAATAGCATGCTTGTTGATAGGAGAAAGTTTTGAAGAACAACCACCATGATAATTTTCCTTCTCTGGTTGAATTTTCTGAAGGACTCTAGCCACAGTAGACTTTCCTAGACCAGTTTGAGATGCAATTTTCCTATAGAAAAAATTAAAAAAGGCAAGAAAAATATTATTATTTCTTTGAGCAGCAGAAAGATGTTGTTATGAAGTGACACTACTGCACTAGAACCAGTCACATGACATTACATGATTGTGCACAAGGAACCCAAAATTTGATCTAACCCTAATCTGTGGTCTAGTTCTTATAAGAGTATTTATTATTTCTTTTTCTCAGCAGTGATTATATGACCATAAGTTACCTGACATGGATCTTTCTGGGGTCTTTTCTGGAACTGCCCTTCACTCTTATCTCCATGGATCTAATCTGGATCTGATTTGACTCTGAATCTTATTTAAAATATATCTGTAATAGATCTACAGATTGGATTTTATCTGTGGCAAAGATTCCTGTTCTTATGGTGCAAGCACCTCTGACCCTGCATTCATTTATAGTTAGCTTCTCTTCCATTCTTTCACATTTACATGGCTTCCTGCTATACTTCTTATTTCCACTTCATGCCCTTTATTCTATTTTATTTATGACTTAGGGCTTAAGGTTACCAAATTAGATAGTTTCTGTGCTTAGTTATCAGTAGTCCCTCTAATATATAAGGGGCAAGGTAGGCAGGACTGGATCCCTAGTCTTGCTTACTTGAGCTTTGGTTTAATCTTGTATTTAAGGAAATACTTCTTTTACAGATTGTTTTAGGCAATATCTCTTTGCTTTCACAAGTAATCCATTAACCCTAGGGTTAGCTTAACTCACTATTGCATTATCTTGCCTATTTTGGAGCCACTAGTACAAAAGCCCTTAGTAGTAGAAGGCACTTACCAAGAAGCCCTAGGTTAGAGTTAGAAAGCAGTTTAGTATTAAAAAGGTGCTTCAAATGTTTTATAATGGAGATAAGGGAATTTATTTGTAATGGTAGGGTTTATATATGCTGCAGGCTAATTAGTAACATAAGAGTGACATAATATATTACTTACCTAAGATATATAATTATCTTACAGTACTTTAGAGTTTAATATGTGTAATGGAAATTCAAAGTCAAAAAACTATCTCAATAAGTTATCATTTTGATATGGTTGCCATGTTACCAAACCATAACCAAATGTTTTCATCAATGGACCAATAGAAAGCCAAGAGAAAGTACTATATTTCATACACTTATATTCTAGCATAATAATTAGTAGTTATTGATAGTCATTGCATTTAGTGCAAAACATGCAAACATTGAAATAGTTTTTTGAGCCACTGTATATAAGAAAGCCAGTGCCAGCCTGGGTTTTTCCAGTCTTATGCACTTGAGCTTTCTAGCTTTTCCAAGTTCTTGACTCTTAACTTCCATCATTGCCTAGTTCTGTTTCCTCTAGTTCAAAGAATTTATTTAATAGTTTAGTACCCTCAGAAAGCAGCTCAGCAGTCTCAATGCTAGAAGATGTTTCATTTGCACAAGACTAATTTACTGTTAGTGCAAGAAGTTCAAGAAGAACTTAGCAGTATAGTTCCTAGTTTATGTCCCTGTGTCATACTTATCCTTAAAGCCATGAAGAACAGTTGACTAAGTTAATCAATAAAACTATTCTTGGATTTTCAGACAATAAAACAGGAAGGGAGTCTTTTCAGAGAAAGTTTGATGGGTTTAATCACTGCATGGGCATTGATTTTCAGGCCAAGAAGGCACAAAATAGAAAAGTAGCAGCCTCAGATAGGCTTAAGTCCCTCAGACCTTCAGCAGTTCTTAAAGCTCCAAGAAGTCTGTGCACTATAGAAGCCCCTTGAATTATCAGACCCTTAGCTTGCCCTCACTTTGTCTGCTCTGGTAGACTACCAGTCTGAGGAGGACCTTCTTGTCAGGGAACCAGAAAGCAACAGCATTCCAGATATAGAAGAACTGGTATATTAGTTTCCAGAAAGTTTAATCCAGGAAGAGCCAAGACTAAGATCACATGGGTAATTCAATGATCTATTCTGGCAGAGAATATCATCACCTTCAAGGTCTAGAATGGCAGAAGAACAAGAAATAGAGATGTTGGAAAAGTTGAAAGAAAGTTTGGAAAGAAAGATCACTGATCCAGAAAAGTAAGATGGAGACCAAAAGAAGTGGAGATTGTGGTAGTCCAAGATAAGGGCCTGGAAGTTGTCACAGAAGTGGGATAAAGATAGAGAAAAAACAACAGTGGTATTTTCCAGATTAAAAGGTAAAGCTAAAGGTTTTGCACAGATCCCACTAGAACAGAGCTTGAATCTGGATAAATGGCCCTCAAAAGAAGAACTTTATAAGAGAATAAAGGTATATTTTTGTGTCAATGAACTTGCTCATGAGGCTTTAAAAAGAATAGAAGCTCTCAAATAAACAGGAAGAATTGATAATTATTTACATGAATTTGTGGTATTAAGAAAAAATGCAGAGTTGAGTGATGAACATGCCTGCAAACTGCTGAGAGAGCAGGTGCAGTACTGAATTTATCAACAAGCAGTACTACAAGGTTTAATGAAAGGAGTGTTGAAACTAGAAGAATAGTTTTGACAAATAGGTCACATTTTTAAGTGCATAGCAGCAGAGCAAAGTACTTCTGCCTCAAGATTCCAGACTCCCAGAGGTTCACCTCCATAAGATTATTTTATTCTGTGATTTCCTTTCTTACCCTTCAATCTAGCAAATTAATATTAGCCTTGGCCTAGGTGGTAGTCCCCACAAAGATTTATAGCTACAGGGATCCAACCAGGTAGGGAAGCACTAGTGGAGGTAAATATACAATGATTTGAAAAACCACAGAAATGTTGGAAGTGCCATAAGAGAGGGCACATTGCAAAGGACACTAATCTTCTCTTACTTTTACCCCTTTATATAGAACATAGGCTGGTACCCCAGCAGAAAATAGGGCCATATTCCAAAGGCAAATTATGATCTTTAGAGATTTCAAACAAGTTCCTGGGAAGCCCAATACTTTTGAGGCTCCAATAATAGACATGTATATATTGGCAGTAGAGGCTACAAAAGAGCAAAAACAAGGTTCTGAAATTGAGGAAATTCCAAAAGAGAGTATGTACAGAGATATAGCCAGGGTATACTGGCAAGATGTTTTTGCAAATGATGTGAAACATTTAAAATAAAGAAGACTTTAATTAATCAAGGTAATTGGGATCTTATTCTCTCTGTCTTTTTTTTTTCTTTTTCAATTTATTTAACTTTGCACAGAATAAATTTTCTTCAGTTATTCAAGAGGGGTCTTAAAAGAGCTTGGTTAGGGGTAATAATCTAACACTTAATTTCTCTATCAAAAAAGAAAAAAAAATTTCTCCTATTCTTCTTTAAAGTTTACTCTTGACAGATATTTATAAAAACCTTGAAACAAATTTTCTGGAAGCAAGAGATGGATTTGTGTTAGAAACACAAATAAAAGATCAACAAGGACAAGCATGAGTAAAGTGTGAAACAACCTTTGCTCTATTATATTCTGGTACAATTGTTACCTTTGTCAATAAAAGGTTTGTTAACAAATATGGATTAACCAGAACCCCTTTAAATCAACAGGTAATGGTAATCAATGCTAATAAATTAAAAGGTCAAGGAGAAAAACTCTGAGATAAAGTCAAGCTATGCATTAGCTTTGTAGATGTCATGAATATGTGGCATAAAGAGACAATAATTACACTAGTATCAACTCTAGGAAATTTAAATTTTATTATAGGATACAATTTGTTTAAATGAAATAATCCAATTATAAATTGGAAAAAGAAGACTATTTCCTTTTCAAGAAAGGAAAATGCTATCATTTACTATGACTTTGGAAATTGAAGAAATAAAAACACAAGTACTAAAGGAGTTTTGGGAATATATTAACATTTTTTCCCAAAAGAAATCAAAATGCATGCCTATTAGGAAACCATGGGATCATGATGTTGATTTAAAAGAAGGTTTTGTTCCAAAAAAGGGCAGAGTAATTCCTTTGTCAGATACAAAAATGGAAGAAGTATATGAATTTGTTAAAAAGAAGATAGAAAAAGATTATATTCACCCTTTCAAATCTCTTCAAATCTCCCCAGTATTCTTTATCAGTAAGAAGGATGGAGGAAAGTGGATGGTCATTGACCATAGGTACTTAAACAAATGGACCATCAAGATTTCATATTCACTTCCTTTAATTTCAATTCTTATTGATTGACTAAAGGGATCAGATTTATTCACCACTTTAGATCTACAATGGAAATACAACAACATTTGTTTATGGGAAGGTGATGAATGGAAAGGTGCCTTTACCACCCCTATAGGTGCATTGAAACTGATGGTAATATATTTCAGAATGTGCAACAGTCCTGATACCTTCCAAACAATGGTTAACAATATTTTCCATGATCTTTGGGCTTTTGTCATGGTATATATTGATGATATTATTATTTTCACAAAAAAAAAGTCCAAGACAGAACATGTGCAACTGATTTGTCAAGTCTTGAAAAAATTACAAGATAGAGGTAACCGGTCTCTAGCTCCCAGAATCACCGAGATGGTGGGTGTTTTGACGACACCTATGACCAATACTTAATCAGTGTGTCAAAGGCTCATGAAGCATGGACGTAATGCCGAAGCTGCAGCTGTCATCTCAGCATTAGACGATAAGGCATTCAGTGATCCCGAGGTTCAGAGGACCTATCATGCCATCCGAGAAGCCGTAGAAATCGAAGGGTCTCGACACCTTTATGAAAGCAAGGCAACCAAGGGCTCGCGCTCGCAGCTAAGAGAGCTCTTCACTGGTGGCCGTACTCAGAACTTTAGGCGGGCTTCTATAGGCGTCATCAACCAATGCTTCCAACAGATTACAGGGATCAACTTGATTACCTAGTGGGCTTGAATTATTCTCATTCACTCGTCTTTGGCTTACTGATTTCTTCACAGCTACGCCGTCAGTCTTTTACCTTGTCTCTCGTTTCAACGCCTTGAGTTTTGTTCTTGTTCAGACCTTGTCATTCCAACGTCTCGGCCTTTCAGACATCACGTCCCGTATTATTGCAGCGGCAAATGGCACAGAATATTTCCTTGCTTCTCTCGTTGCGATCTTCCTGATTGATCGCGTCGGTAGACGAAAACTGATGCTCTTTGGTGCACTAGGTCAGTGTCTGACAATGGTACTCCTTGCGGTGCTTGGGAGTGTCCAAGGCAGTGGAGCACAGATCGTTAGCTCCCTGTTATTGTTTGTCTTCAATTCCTTCTTTGCCATTGGTTGGCTGGATATGACATGGTTATATGTGCGTCGACTTTTCCAACTGCACCTTTGGATCTCTCATAATGGGTCATTGGTATGGGCAGCCTGCCGAAATTGTGGGACTAAGAATCCGTGCGCCGGCCAATGCACTCAGCACGGGTGCGTTCGTTACCTTTCAGGTCCATTACACTGAGGCAATAGATAGGTCTAGCATTGAACTAGATCTTCAATTTCGTAGTAGTGATGGTCACCGGACCTTCTTTCAACAATATCTCGTGGGGGACGTATATCGGTACGCCTTCCACGGTTCATCCGTACCCGTGTGAGTGATAGATCTCATTTTCCCTGTTGCAGTTTTCGCCGCTCTAAACGCCTTCATCGTACCCGTCGTTTACTTGTTATTTCCCGAGACTGCTGGCAAATCACTCGAAGGTGCGTCCGCGAACTCGCTCTACACGACAACAGCATTGTCTTGTTTTCCGACTCATCTCTGCGATGTTAGATATGGATGTTATATTTGCGTTGGCTTACAATGAAGGTGTCTCGCCGGTCGCAATCTCGCTTCGGAGGGATATACCTCCTGCTGGCTCACCAGAGGCTGACAGGATATTGGGTATCTAGTCTACTGCGATAGGTGGACAAACTTCTAGTTAAGTATCATAGATTCCCGAAAGAAGCACCGCATTTGAAAGATATAGTAGTACCAGGTGATCATCCAGGAGAAATGAAATGTCTATCGACTGGTTTAGACATACAGTGGGCTTGGAAATGGCGCCACACACTGTACATAGTCAAGGAACAGCAGATTCATCACTCTTGTAAGACGCCATCGTGACGCGTGCCTGCCTTTTGCGTTCTCGTTCGAAAGCTGCCATTGCGGCCCGCCATTGAGAATCCCGTGGAACACCCATTTTTGACACAGGCTTTTCTGGCGGCTTTAACCGCCCAGCCCGTTCAAAGGGCCAGATGATATAACTCAGTTTTGCATCCACCAGTCCTAGGGGCACCTATGTCAATTTCCAACGTTACAAGGGTGGTACAAATGATAGACGACGGGCGCACCGGACCAAACGTGTTGCTGTCCAAGGTACGAAAGGGTTCATCGCCCTCGACCCATATATGGCCCTCTGGAACGACCATTTCGGTGTCGGGATACGGCGGGAGCGTTTGAACGACGTCGTCTGCAACGGCGACAACTCGCTTGACGATCATTTTCCGACTGTCGACGGGGTCTCTGGAAGAAGAGGCGTCATAAAACGCATTATGTATGCATGAGACGCGTATGGGTGCCATACCTGAGCGAGACGATATCACCCTTTACGACAGGCTTTCCCGAGTGAAGGCTGAAGCGGTCGAAAACAACGATGTCGTCCCACCGGGACGTATCAGGATTGAGTGTAGGCTAGCTGACGGGGAACGAGGAGATGTGGGTGGGTGAATTAAGTGGGCTGGGATGTGGTATGTATCACGGACCTGCATGCTTCGCCCTCGCACGGTCTTAATGGTGTAGCAATAGTGGGTGAAGGCTATGCCGAGAGGTAGCCAGTAGAGCACGCGGGAGGTGCGTTTGAATAAGGAGGGGGATGTCTTGACTGGGGAGTTGGGCTGCATATCTCGTTTATCTCGTTGTGAAATGTTACTGTAATGGTGTGATGTCTGGTGGCAGCGTCAACGCGGTCGATACTAGAACCACTCGTTTGCAGCCGATACTGTGGATGACCCAGTAACGAATCACTTAAGCTTGTTGGTTCAATAGCACAACATCCTGTTACTCAAAGAGCAAAAATTTAAATTTTGATTCCTCCTCAAGGGAAAAATAGTTCTCTGTCTAATGGTGGTGTTTTTATATTTTTAACAGTGACTGTCTATGAGCTATGTATTTTTTTTCTGGATGTACTCCAATGTGAGGCCGTACCATAGAAATTAATCAGCTGAAGTCGCGTCTCGGGAATTGCCGTTGCACTACCACAAGGCATCTTTGTCCCTATTGTCTCCTTGCTGGTTCATCGGCTTGACCAATCTGTCTGTAATAGCTGGCAATTTGAGCACCAGTCTTAAGGTTTTCAGTATCGCCACCAACAATATTAACAGTTGGTTCATCAAGCTTGTTCTCTCTGCTGTCGCTTCATGTCTGCCGCCTTCTCTCTCAGCCCGGCAGCGCTCCTTCACTTGCAGGCTTCTGTCTTGCCTTTTCCTCCTCAGCCATCCCTCCTCTCTGCTTTCTCTGCTGCCTCTTGCTTTCTGCAGTGCCTTCTCCTCATCAGCCCGTCATCTTCTCTCAGCACATTCCTCTACCTCTCGCGCTTTTCGCACTGACCTCGCTTCCTCTTTCTGTTACTTCTCCACCTATCGTTCAGTACGTATTCACTCCCATTCTGCCATCTGTTCCATCTGCTTAGCAGCAGTATCACGGGCACATTGCTCCTCACATGCTGCTCGTTGTTGCTGCTTCTGTGCATTAGTAAGTTCCCTGCAATACTCATCATATTCCTTCTGAATTGATTTGAACTTTTCCGCAGCTTCCTTGAAATACTCCTTTATCCCTCCTCGCCACTCCGCTTCGGCCAAAAGGTTGAGATTATCACTTGTGGTCATCGACCTTTCCCTGGAACCACCCTCAAGTTGTCTTGGGTGATTGGATTCCTTTGCAAACAGTTGTGATGCCTTTCAAAGAGAAAGTATATGTAGACCATCTAATTTGATTTCTAATGCATTGATGGCTTTGAGAGCTGCTTGAATGCATTCTTCTTTGTTATGAGAAACCTGAATCTTGCTCTTCTGGTGTATTGTAAGGTTAGGTACCATGGTGCCATGGTAAGGATTGAATGCACTTTTAGCATGGTATATTATACAAGCATTAGGGCTGTGTAGTAAATATTGGTTAATTGACAGCAGGACATGAAATAATGCAATGCAATGCATTGTGATTTATCATGTCATATTGCAACACATTACATCACATTAACCAATTGGTTACTTATAACATGAGATTAAAAATTCAGAAAAAATACATTTAGACTGGCAAAGATATTCTCAAGTAAAGGTATTGTTATGGGCTGTCTGTATATGTGGTGGGAGGAGTATTGAGCCATTGACCACAGTCTATGATTATTGGTGTGCTATTCCAGTCTTGTTGTATATATGGCTGAATAATGCTCAATTGCAGTAAAAGGCTGCCATAAGGCAGTTACACTAATGCAAATGGTAACAGAGCATGAATGAGCAATGTATTGAGAAAGCAAGAGAGAGGAAAAGAGAGAAAGTGAGTGAGTGAGAATAAAAGATCTGATGCTCTTCAGTAGGGTACAATAGTCTGTATATATATGGTATAAAACTATGGCCAGAGGTCTGCAGGTCAGGAAAGGAATACTGAAAAATAGCATTCAAGAAGAAGGACTCTTGAGTGAGAAAGCCAATTAGAGGGCCAGCATATTAGAAGCAGCTACTGGCTTAAATCCTTTCATCTAAAAGGAAGAACATAACTCCCAGAAATCTAAGGCTTTGCAATAAAGCAATTCTTTGCAAGGCAATTATCTATCATTAGTAGCACCATAGCCAAACTAGTGGATAAGATATTGGATATCACAGCTAATCTTGCATTCATTGAGAATATGGTCAATAACATGTTTCAGGCAGCCAAGATCTGCAAGAACTGGAGGTTGATAGGATTTATAAGAAGAGAATCAGAGGGAATTGTTAGAAATATAGCAACAGAGTTGGCTGGTATGGAAAATGGGAGAGATTTTGGAAGCAGAAGGTAGAGCAAGGATATAGAGGAATATGGAAGAGTTGGCATGGACAATACAGTAGGGGCCATTAAAACAGGAACTAAACTTGGCAGTGCAATTGGTACTGGAAGCAAGGAAGTTCCACCAGCAGTTGCAGGTAGACAAGAGGACAAGGTTATCCATGTGAAAGACAGGATTAGCAGTCCAGTGACAGTTAGCAGTAAGAGCTTGAAAGAGCTTGGCATTGATGAGGTTGTCTTGGGCCTTGAGAATATCAAGCTCCAGGTGGCTGAGAAGGGCACAGGCAGCAGTGGCCAGATCTGAGAAGAGATTAGAAGAAGAAGGGTATTGATAAATGGGGGGAAACATTTGAGAATGATACCCAAGATGAAGCTGGAAGGGAGCAAGGCTAGTACTGGTGTTGAAAAAGTTCATTAAGTGAAAACATACATGGGGCAAGGCTACAACCCAGTCATATTGGCTACAGTTAATGAAATAGCATAATGATTGGATAATGGCTTTGTTGGTATGCTCACTAGAATCATTTGTTTGAGGGTAAAAGGCAGAGAAAAACTTGAGTTTAATGCTAGAGAGCAGGTGCAGTGCTTTCCAGAATTTAGAGGTAAAAAGTTTATTGCAATCAGAAACAATTTTGAGAGGCAAGCTATTCTTGCAGTATTAATGGTCAAAGAAGAGATTTGCAAATTCTTGAACTGAAAGGGTGTTTCAATAGAGAACAAGGTAAAGGTTAGCACCAAGGTGGTTAATAATGGTAAGCAGCATGTTGAATTCATGGTCTTTTGGAAGAAAGTCAACAAAATTGATGAAAATGGAGTTAATGCATTGGTTAGAGATAAAAAGAGGGTAAAGCAGACCAGTAGAGGTAGAAGTAGGACTTTTGTTACATTGACAGTCCACACAAGCAGGAATATAGGAGTCTATTGTGAACTAACTTGTGTTAGATTCTACTAACCCTAACCTTACCCTGGAACTTGGTACAGATTTGGAATTGGTTTTGGATTAATAGTGAAGGATAAATTATAATGGGCTTAGAGGGAGAAGAAACCCCTAAGGAGCCAGACTGTCTAAATAATTCATATACTGGTAGAATATCAACTAGAGTATATCAACAGATAATTAAGGCTGGAAAGTCTTAATTAAGGAACTATCTACTATATATACTATATAGAATGGCACATAGATCATCAGGGCAAAGGGTTAAATATCTAAATAAGGAAATGGGGCATAGGATGTGCTGACTAAAAGTATAACCAAGTGGCCATGTGGAATGGGTATTGTTATAATGTACTTTTTCATTTTTTACTTTTTTGGTATTTTCTTCTCACATTTGTAGCTCTTCACATTGTTACATCACATGACATTTCACATCTTTACCTTTTCACCATTTCACACTTTCACCATTTCAATTCTTTACATGTCACAAGTTTAGAGCAATCTAGACTATAATGTTATGCCTTATTGTTTCTTGCTGTATTTCTAGGTCCCTGCTCTCTTTATGCTATTGGTTGGATTACTGTACAATACTTTAGGGCCAGCACCATTTACATGGTCTGTGCACATACTGTAGCAATATAAAAAGAGGTTAGCTTAAGCCTGGATTTTTCCAGTCTTGTGCATTTAAACCTTCAATTCTAAAAGTCCCTTGGCTTTTACCTTTTTCTCTATTACTCTTGCCTAGTTCTGGTATCTCCAAGTTCAAAGACACTACTCAGGATATCAGTTAGCACATATCAAAATTTGATGTTAGTTTTAGGTCAATGTATCTTCAGTTGCATTTCAGATATATATGAAAAGGCTATAAAGAATGGAAGGTAAGAGTCTTAGAGTAAGCAGAGATTAAATCATGCCCTTAACCATGAGGCCAAGGAGATTCCATTTAGATCTCTGCTATGATTACATCTTGATTCTCATTTGGATCAAGATCAGATTTATTAGAAATGTATTGGAAAATATCTATTATCTGAGATGCTAGATTCAATCATAAGCTATGCCCATAAATCCAAGGAAATACTCTGAATAGTCAACTTAACCATATCCTAGGGTTTGTTCTTGTATGGCATAGGATTCTCAAAATCACATGCCTAATCACATAACACTTGTGCTTCTAAACTTGTTATTTATAACAGAGTCCATGAAATTGCAACACATATTGAACCAGTAGAAGAATTAATAAAGGATGGCAAAGAATTTATTGGCACTGAAATGGCCAAAGATATTATAAGCAAGGTGGAAAAGGGTTTTGCAAATGTTATAAACTAATAATATTTAGCTATGGTTTATCTTTTACTTTTATTCTATATTAACTTCTTTTACTCAGCTAGCTTTACTTTTAGCTCCTATTCTCTTATATCATGTTATCAGAGTTAGCCTGAATTCTTTTACATTATTATGCTATCTTATGTAGGCCTCATGACCTGGTTCATGCACAAGTACTAAAGCACAAGTCTTATGTACTCTTCTGCTGTAGAAAGTAGTGAATCTGAAAGGAAGAATTTATTTTAACCCTAACTCTATTTTGGAGTGATTTTCTTCTACTACTGAACTTGTGGGATTTTATGCTAGTGGCCCTAACTAGGCAATAAAGGAAAGAATAAGTGTTATAGTACACTTTTTGCATTTTTAATCATATGATCTTATCTTATCTTTGCCATGTGGTTATCTAATCTCTTATCTTATCTAGGCACATGATGGGTCACATGACAGGTCTAGACCCAGGGCATAGGGTTAGCCTCATGTCTTCAGCCTGTATTTTATTTCTGTTCTTCTGTGTTTTTCTTTCATTTTAGAAGCTTTATTTCTTTTCAGCCATTGGCTATTTTCACAGATGCTTCTCTTCTTTTTGATGGTGCCTCAGGATCTGTGAAAGAATTCCCATCAGGGTCTTGGTCCATGCACCATTCTGTATAGTATAAATACTGTAGCCATATTGTCTCAAGACTCTAATCTTAAGCACTTGTAACATTTAGTACAGTGTTTATTCTCATTTACTACTGCTTTACTCTCATCACTTTGACATCAACACTGTAAGCCCTTGATTAGGGTTAGCATTGTACTTTATCCAAGAAAGACCATAATAATAAGCCTATTATAACTGTAAAGAAACAAGGCCCCAGTCAAGGCTAAGGGGGAATCCTTGGTACACACTTGTAAAAGCTAGACTAGAGCTCAACTAGCTAAGACTGGGAAACCAGTCCTAGCTACCTTACTCCCTTATATATTGCAAGAGAGGCTACTGAATAAGTATATATGCTATCTAGTAGAGAAGTATTCTGAATTCTAAATAGATAAGAGGGAATGGAAGTATGGGGCAGAGATTAAAGAGTACCAGCAAAGAGCAGGCATGAATAAAGAAGAATGGAAGAGAAGCATACATAGATAATGCAGGGTTTAGATGAGGCATTTATAAGAATGAAAATATCTGCCACAGATAAAATCCAATTTGTAGATCTGCCATAGATATGTTATAGTTCACTTTTTCAATTTTTGATCATGTGACTTTATCTTATCTTAACATGTGGTTATCTAATCTTTTATCTTATCTAGGCACATGACAGGTCACATGGCAGGTCTAGATCCAGGGCATAGGATTAGCCTTATGTCTTTAGCCTGTTTTTAATTCCTGTTTTCTTTCATTTCAGAAGCACTGCTCCCTTTTAGCTATTGGCTATTCTCATAATAGCTTTTTTTCATTTGATGGTGCCTCAGGGTCTGTGGGAGAATTCCCATTAGAGTCCTGGTCCATGCACTCTTCTGTATAGTATAAATACTGTATCTCTAGCATATTTCAAGCCCAGTCTTGAGCACTTGTATTATCTAGTACAGTGTTCACTCATATAACTATTTTTTGCTTTACTCTTCTCACATCAACATCAACATTGTTAAGCCCTTGATTAGGATTATTGCTCATTTGCACATTATTTCATATTGTAACCACAACAGATGCACCTAAGATCCAGATCCAGATTCTAGATGAGATCCATGGAGATATGGTTTTAGGCTAATCCAGGGAAGATTCTGGGATGATCCAGATCATGTAATTACTGTAAGGGAAAGAAAATATAAATAATAAAAGAAGAACCACAAACTAGGGTTAGAACAAATCAGGGGTTCCTTGTGCATGATTACATAATGTCATGTAACTACTTGGAGTGCTGAAGTGTTACTTCATAACAGATACTTAGTAATATATAAGAGACAAGGGCATAGACTGGGTTTCCCAGTCTAAAACACCTATTCTCTTGTTGCTGTCATTACTCTTTTTACTCTTGTTTTGTCTGATTAGCTTGTGTAGGCACCCCTCAAGGCTTTGCCTCTGTAATTAGGGTTGAACTCCATAACAGTGAAGATTGGCAATAAAAAGAATAACAAGGCAGTGGTTTTAAAAAAGAAGGGCATTCTTTTTGATAAGGCTAGGTAAGCTATCAAAAAGATCAAAAAGTTTGTAGCAGTAGGGATCATTTATATAGCTGCATAGGATTTGAAGAGTAAGAGCTTTATCAAGAAAAAGAGAGAAAACATGCATCATAAGGGGATTCAAATCAGTGTAGTAGGAAAGGGCATTAAATGCAAGATTATTAGCACCCTTGATATAGCAGAATTCAAGGTCATATTGAGCCAGGTATTCAAGCCAGTGGGCCTGGTAGCAGAACAAGTCACACTGGATAAGAAGGTATTCTAAGATACAGTAATTAGTGTAGACATTAATGTAATGACCCAGCAAGTTAGAGTGTCACTTTTGGAGTGCCCAAATAACTACCAAGAGTTTCTTTTCATGGACAGGGTAGTTGAGTTCAGCAGTGCAAAAGGGTTCAGAGTCAAAGCCAACCAGGCATATAGATTTAAGGTTTTTGCCCCAAGAAAGCATAGCACTGGAGCAAAAATTGGAAGTATCATAGGTAAGGAAGATAAAGTTGTCACTGGGGTGGTCATAATCAATAGTGGTAAGACACTCCAGGCTAATAACCAGGTATTTAATTTATTGAAAGGCATTCTTGTATATAGGAGACCATGGGGGAAAATTACATTCAGTGTCTTTAGTAGTAAGGGAATTAAGGTGTATTGTATACTTAGCAAGGTTGGGGAGATGGTTACCAAGATAACAGATGAGGCCAAGTAAGAAGCAAACTTTGTGGGCAGAGGTAGGAACAGGCCAGTCAAGAATGCATTGAATTTTGCTGTTGTTAGTGGCAATCCCATTAGCAGAGATATAATGTCCAAGAAAATGGACTTTGTTATTGAATAACCTGGTTTTGCAGCAGAGCAGAAAAGGGAGTTGGTGGAGAGCACCTTGAACATGGCAGTGATGTTCTGTTCATATTCCTGGAGTGACTGGAATCAGATAATGATATTATTCAAGTAAACATGGCAAGTAGACCAATCAGGTGGTGCAAGGTGCTGGTCATGTAATGTTGGTGAATAGCAGGAGCATTGCAGACATTCATCAGCATTACAGTCCATTCATAGAGGCCCCAGGGAGTATGGATCACAAGCCAGTAAACATTATCTGAATGGACTCTAGTTTGAAAGAACAAGTTAGTTATGTCAAGTTTAGCAAAAGTCTTGCCTTTAGCACAGTTATGTAAGATATTATCAATTCAGAGCAAGGAATGGTTATCTGAAGTGGTGTTAGCATTGAGGGCATGAAAATCATTGATTTAATGGGGAAGAATGGTAGAATCAGTCTTGAAGGTAATAAAGAAAGAAGAACTATGTTGGCTATTAGAGGGGCAAAAATGGCCAGCAGCAAGGTGTTGACCAAGAAGTGTTTTCCAGGCAGCACAATAATTTTTTGAGTAGTTGTAGGCATGTTGGCAGATAATTAAATAATAATCTTTGGATTGGATACAAAAGACAATATTAGAGGGAAAAGAGGCAAGATGGGGAATATCAGAGGAGAAATACTCAGTAAAGTGGGCTTTTATGTGGGCATTGCAGATGGTGAGATTGTTAAAACTTTCCATCCCACTAAAAGGAGACTGTTAAAACCTATACCAAGACAAGTATACTTTTAACCAGTTTCTTTCTTTTTAAAATGAAACCCTTGATGCTGGAGGAAGATCAGAACTCCAGGGGCTCTGAAGAGCTCCAGGAAAATCTAGGAAGGATTTCAATGGTTAAACAGAACTTGGCTTTACCTTATGTGGTGTACCCTTGCACTTCTTCATTGTCCTGATTTACATAGATGTCAGGATGGGTGATATGGCTATCTCTATGCTTAACAGGAGGGACAGGCAGGACAAGGAGAGTCAAGCCTAGTCATGGGGGTGAGGCTTTATGACTTCTTCAAGGATATTGCATAGCCTTAGAGATACTCCAGAGTAACCCAGAGGGTCAGAGTGAGCCCAAGGGCTCAAGCAGAGTGAGGATGATGACAAGAGGGTTTTCTGGTGTTTTTGTTGATATTCATACTGAGGTACAAGATACAGAACTACAGTACTTATACCTTAAAGAGGCAGAACTATCTAGAAGTGTAATGAAATAAGACAGGTGCTAACTCAGAAGTGAAGCAGATGTCTAGATATCTAGGAAATGAATGGAGATGTTAGGAAGACAATGTTATGAATCCTGACTAAACCAAGAGGGAATAACCTTGGGGGGTGCCCATACTGAAGGAAATAAAGGAATGGTAGCCTAGCAAGCACAAGAGAACAAGTGCTCTAGACTGGAGAACCAATCTATGCCCTTGCCCTTCCTTATATATTGCTATCTACTATGCATGGACCAGGCCATGAGGAGTACATGAGGTAGCTAGTAT
>JBBPKN010000151.1:0-63999 GCA_038089275.1 Pulveroboletus cf. rosaemariae | reverse complement strand
AATGAAAAAGCAGCAAGCAAAACAGAGCTCAGTAATATTTATCTTTTAAATTCATATTAAATTACCTACAAGCTATCAATGAAAGAGTAGCAAGCAAAACAAGGCTCAGTAATACTCTTTCAAATTCACATTAGATTACCTACAGGCTATCAATAACAGAGCAGCAAGCAAATTAAGCTTAGTAACTTTTTTTGTTTAATTAAGAGTAAATTACTTACATTCTATCAATAGAAGAGTAGTAGTGATATAGTAATAAGCAAGAATCTTATTTCAAATCTATATCAGATTACCTACCTCCTATTAGTGAAAGAGCAGCATGTAACATAAAGATTAGCAGCATTTCTTCAAATTTATATTAAATTACCTACTATCTTAGTGAAAAAGTGGTAAGTAATATAAAAATTAGCAGTATCTCTTCAAATAAATATTGATTACATACTGGCTATAATTAAAAAAAGTAGCAAAAGACATATTAGTTGATAGAGTTCTAATTTCAAATCCATATTACTACTTACTGCCTATAAATAAAAGAGCAGCAAGTAACATAGTAGTTAGTGAAATTTTAATTTCAAATTTACACCAAATTATCTACAAACTATCAATACAGGTGTTACAGTGTCAATCTCTGAGCAATGCTTCCTAACCCCAAATAATGTCCAGGCCTTGAAAGAGTATGCAGATTTAGTATCAGATTTGAATTGAATAAAAAGTAACAATGACTTAGGGTAAGGATTAGATCCCTAAGGAGCCAGACTACCTGAAAGCCTATGTATTGGCAGAGAATGGTATGAATAACAGTATAATCCCAATAATAACAGGTAATTAAGGCTAAAAGCCTTAACCAAGAAACTATCTACTATATATACTATCCAGAATGGCACACAGACTATCAGGGCAAAGGGCTATGTATCTAAATATGGAAATAGGGCATAGGGCATGCTAACTGAGAGTATTACCAATGGGCCATGTGGAATAGGTGTATATGAAGAGGCTATATAGAAATAGAATGTCAGGGCCCAGAGTAAGCAGAGATTAAACCTTGTCCTCAACCATGAGGCCAAGGAGATCCTATCGAGAGATCTGCCATAATTAGATCTGACTCTCATCTAGATCAAGATCCAGATTCATTAGAGATTAGATCAGGAAATGACCCTGTCATCTGGAATACTAGATCCAATTATATAAGTTGTGTCTAAATCATAACAAGGGACTCTAAATAAACAACTTAATCATATTCTAGGGTTTGACCTTGTTTGGCAATAAAGTCTCATGGTCATGTGCTTGTCATGTGACTCTTCTGCTAGCAAACTGTTCATTTATAATACTATCCCCTCTTTAAGGGTAAGACTTCAAATTACCAATTTAAGATTTCTTCTATCTTCTTGCAACCCATTATTGGAGTATGGTCTTGCTGTCTCTGAAACTCTGAAATAAATAAGGAAAGAAAAGAAAAGATTGGCATAGGCCAAGAAACTTTGAAGTCTTGAAAAGTGCAAAAAAATACTCTTTCTTAATAGAAGTACTTGAACTCCTGTGTTGTTCTTCATAACTTGATGATATCTTCTTCTAGAAGAGAGGGTTCACTATATTTACCTATTATCTCTACTATTTCCTCTTCATATTTCATTATCCCAATAAAATATGCATTAATATGAGCATGCAATTCAATGCAACAATTACTCTTGTTTGGAAAAAAAATCAATGAATTTTAACACTTTCTGTTCTTTGCTCTTCTCATTTGATACTGGTATGTTTCAACCAGACTTCTTGCTTTAACAATTCTCAAATCAACTGAATGACTGAGTGGCAGATTGTTGAATGAACAAGAAATGTTGGAATTAATGGAATGGTGACCTTCTTGCATTACTGCCTCTGAAAACTCCGAAATAAAATCTTTTATAGTCTTGCTAAGGACTCAATCCATTGAAGATATTCAATCTTGATAACTTTCTAAACTCTTGCAGAGATATATCTGATAACCTTCTGACTTTTTCTACTTGCAATGAGTACTATCTTGATTAATTCTTGACAACTTTTATTACAGAGGTGCATTCAATTACCTTCCAACTTTTTACACTTGTGATTACTTGCTTATCTTCTTTAGACCTGTAAATCATAGTTTGAAGTCTTTGCAGACTAAGAGTTTCTTAGGAGAATCCATAATACTGAAACAGTTTCAAGTCATGCTTAGAACTCTTGACAACTTGAATACTAAATCTTTCAGTTACTTGCCTAGATGACTAACTGCTCCCATATGGAGACTAACTGCACTGTCATTAGCTTTCACTTACTTAACCTTTCTTCTTGTCTAAAACTCTAAAACAATAGTTTAAAGACATCTTGGTCCAATCTTGCTTCACTTTCTCAAATCCATTCTGATAACTTCTGATCATCACTTCACTCCTGGGTATGGAGAAGCTCCTTGCAGCTACTTCATCTGTTTTATCTCCTGCAGGGAATATATCCACAGATAGACAGTGTTCTTCTTTTCAATGACAGCAATTTGACTTTTATATCTTTCTGGATTGGACTCTTAATTGTTTCACTTGATCCTTGTTGAAATACTAATTAGCTTTCTTGTCAAATACTTCTTTGCTCTTTGATACCTGATAAATAATGCACAAAACTAGATGGCACTGCAAATCTTCTTCAACTTGTACTTGCTAACTTTCTTCCTAGAAATTACTTTTGATAATGCAGATGTAGAACTGCCTCTGAATAGTTTTAAATCATTTCAGATTCTTGCAAACTTTCTTGCTATCACTTTCTACTCAGAGATAAATCTCCTTTCATCTGATGATGCTCATTCTCTCTGAATTGTGACTTTTTTCAATACTGCTTCTTTTAATGTCCACAGTGACTACCACTTCTCTTTGTGTTCATGGCTGAATACTCATCTCCTTGTGCTTGACTATTTTTTTCATCTGGCAATCTTTCATATAGCTTTACCAAGTGTTGAACTTCTTCATCATCCCCTCTTCAGGGGTGTCTTTTAGCAAATAGACTTCTCTTGACAATCTTCAATTGGTTAAACAATAGACTAAACCACCTGAACTTCCTGCTAGAAATCTCTTGAATAATATTCTTGCTTGGTCAAGCTGCTCTGATTTCCTGTGAATCAAAACTCCAAATTCCTGTCAAAGAGTAAACCATTAAATATTCTCCCAATCTTCAAGACTTGGAGATTTATCCTATCCTAACAAGATGGTTATTATCATCAATCTTCTTTAACTTTTGAAATTCTTCTTCACAGTACTTGAATGCTCCTTTCTGTGTCTATTCAGTTTTTAACCCTTTTATCTGCATACTCAAAGACTTGCTTTCTTTTTTCAGTTACTTTCTTTCTACTCATCAAGGCTCTAGATATGACCTCAACTTTCATCTGATTTTGCTTACTAAAAGACTCTAATAGTTTCATGTCTTCTTGGATATATATAGTTTATAGTCATTACAGACTCTTCTTAATTCTTTCCCAAGTGTTATAATTTAACTTGATCAGAGTAAATCTTCTTATATTCTCCAGATTAGCTAGATATCTTTACCTGTTATGATTATCAATCTTCCTTTCTAGTCTTGCACTTGGTTCCAGATCTATTTCTTTATTTATAGACATTATGGTTTGTTTGCCTGAAATCAAAACTTCCACTATAACAATTATTTGTAATCCTATTTTGATTCTTTCTCATCCAAGACTTCCTCAATCAACTTTATTGAACTTTCTTTTCTGCAGCTTCTATTCTGATTCCTTGGTTTTTCTTGTACCAGCTTAACAACACTGGAAAATGAAATTCAATCTTCAAACAGTCCTAGATGTAACTGCCCAAAGCCTAAAATGAACAGTATTAGTTTGCTCTACTTTTCACCAAAGTTACTTTTTTAAGTTATCAGTTTAACAATAGAATACTAGCTTGTTGACATTTTTCAACTTAATCTATCCTATTAAAGGACTTCACAAAGGTTTTCTGATTTTCTATATTCTGAATATGTAATGTAGAGGATTTGCAGTGAGTACCCATAACTTGAATAATTTGAAGTTTTCCCTAGGGCTTCTAGTTTGCAACTAAGCCTTCCACCTTTGGTACTTTGCCTATATGATCTAATGAATGGCAACACAGTCTATAATGAAAACATTGTATAATAGTTTGACAATATTAATTTTCAATGTTCAGTATAAAGGTTATATAATATCTACAAATAGTGGCAAGAGAGAATGGGCACTAGATGATATCCAGATATGAACCACAGAGGCTAAAAAGCTTGCATCCACATAACAGTTATCCAAAGGCATCCCCTAGAACTAAAAAAATGGGCTCTTTCAAGATATGCCCAAATTCTAATGATATTAGATATGCCAAAGCATTTTACCAAGTCACTTAGCTTCTTAACAACCCTATATGTGGCTGAAGTAGTTTAAGGACTTGCTCAGGTCCACAATGATCTTCAGTGTTTAGGATAAAGTGGAATATTTCTTCATTATATAATGTCAGTATATTCTTTCTTCATTTATCCAAGAATGATGTTAATAAGGTTTAGCATAAAGTGCACTTGCATCTAATCAAGTATTAGTAGCTGTAATCAAGTATTACAGTGTCAATCTCTGAGCAATGCTTTCTAACCTCAAATAATGTCCAGCCTTGAGAGGATATGTGAATTCAGTGTCAGATTCAAATTGAATAAAGAGTAATAATGACTTAGGAAGAGGGTTAGATCCCTAAGGAGCCAGACTATCTAAAAGCCTATGTATTGGCAGAAAATGGTATAAATAACAGGACAGTTCCAATAATAATAGGAAATTAAAGCTGAAAGCCTTAATCAAAAAACTATCTACTATATATACTATCTAGAATGGTGTATGGATCATCAGGACAAAGGGCTATGTATCTAAATATGGAAATAGGACATAGAATATGCTGACTAAGAGTATAACCAATGGACCATGTGAAGTAGGTGTATATGAAGAGACTATGTAGAAATGGAATGTCAGGACTCAGAGTAAGCAGAGATTAAATATTGCCCTCAATTATAAGGCCAAAAAAATCCCATTTAAAGATCTGCCACAATCAAATCTGACCCTCATCTAGATTAAGATCCAGATTCATTGAAAATTATATTAGAAAATGACCCTGTTATTTGAGATACTAGATTCAATCATATAAGCTGTGCCTAAACTATAACAAGAAACTCTAAATAAACAACTTAACCATATCCTAGAGTTTGACCTTGTTTGGCAATAAAGTCTCATGGTCACATGCTTGTCATATGACTCTTCTGCTAGTGAACTGTTTATTCATAACAACAGAAGCAAAAAAAAATAGCAATTAGTAGAATTCTTATTTTAAACCTACATTAAATTACTTACTAGGTATCAATGAAAAAGCAGCAAAGATATGTTAATGAGTAGAACTCTCAATTCAAATACACATTAAAGCACTTGCAACCTATTAATAGAAAGGCAGTAAAAGACATAGTAATTAGTAAAATTCTTATTTAAGTCCATATTAAATTACTCACTGGCTATTAATAAACAAGTAGCAAGAAACATAGTAACAAGCAGAAGTTATTATTAAAAATACATATTAAACCACTTACAAACTATTAATGAAAAAGCAGTAGAATATATAGTAATAAGTAGGATTTTTATTTAAATTTATGTCAAATCACTTACTTTCTATGAATGAAAAAGCATTAGGTGATATCATAATAAGTAGAATTCTACTTCAAAAACTCATTGAATCACTTACTGGCTAGCAATGAAAGAGCAGCAGAAAATATGACCATATGTAAGGTTTATATTTTAAATCCACATAACCTACTCCCTATCAAAAGCATGGTAATAAATATAATTCTTATCTCAAGTCCACATCAAATCACTTACCCACTATTATTGAGAGAGTAGTAGTAGATATGTTAATAAGCAGAATTTTTCTTTCAAATCAACATTATACCACTTACAAACTATTAAAAAGGGAGCAGCAAGTGACATATTAATAAGTAGGATTTTTGTACAGGTTTATATTACACTACTTACTATCTGTTATCAGAGAAGCAATAGAGAATATAGTGTTTAGCAGGATTTCCAATTCAAATCCAAAATTATTTACTTACAAGCTATTATAGTAGAAGACATAATAATAAGCATGATTCTCATTTTAGATCCATATTAAATCACTTACTGGCTATCAATGGAAGGGCACCAGAAAACATGATAATAAGTAGAATTTCCATTTGTAGTATATATCAAAACACTTACATCCTATTAATGAGAGAGTAGGAAAAACATGATAATAAGTGAGATTCTTATTTGAAATTATATTAGACCACTTACACTCTATTAATCATTAGTAACATTTCTTTTCAAGTACTCATTAAATTGCTTATCTAGTATTGATATAAGAGTAGCAGAAGCATTTGAGTAGTTGTTTTTATTTGTGATAATATATTACTTACACCCTATTGATGTCAAAAGCAATATAAGCTTACTAAATTCTAATGCATAATATATCACATACCCCCTTTATAAATAAAATAAGACAATTAATTAGTAATCTCACCTCTAATTTTATCTTGTGATAATTACCTAGTCATCCATTAAGATTATTCAATTACTTTATCTCTATTAATTGCAATTGTTGACCAACTCAATGTCTTACCATTGTATGTGGAAATCAAGTTCTCAATGCTTTACTCAAATTATATACTCTCTTACCAGTGGCTCTATAATCCACATAAGGCACCAAGGCCCTATGTTATATCAATATATCAATATACTTTATACTCAGCTATGTTACTTACCATCTGACTGCATATTTAATACATAGCAAGATATTTTTTTCCTATGCTATGATTAGCAGTATCTGCAATGATGCATTGTCCAGTGCAGCTGCAGTCTTCTCTAACAATATATCACATTTGGCACCAGATATATCCATGCCTAAAAATATAATAAATAATATAGAAAACAAATGAAAACATAAATGCAGACCTTCCAGTTTTACAAATGCCCTTGAAGGATATTTCATATTGCATAGATCCCCCCCATATATTTCTCTGATCAAAAATCTCTTCAGCATGCCTCCTTTGCCTCAAAAGTTGATCTTCTAAAGGCAATGTTATGTCTGTAAGCTGGAATGCCTGTGCCACCAGAGCATCCCATTTGGTAAAGACCACCACAACTGGAACTAGTACCCAAGCCAGTGAGCTCAAAGTACATTGCCAAGAAGAATCAATTACCTTTTCCAGTGCTACATTCTTGAAAGAACTCTTCCTCTGCAACTGTAATAGCACAGTGGTGCTAATCCATTGAAATACAGTACCTGCTTATATTGTTGGACCTGTCCGAGCCCAATTTAATCTGCCTACTCACCATATAGCATGGATCTGTTTTTTGAGGAAAGTGGTGCAGGTACATTCTGTAATAAACACCTTTATCCTTTATCTTCTCAAACTCATCCTCGCGGCCAGCCTCAAAACCGGCAGAGTCATGAAAGACGAATTTCTCGTTGCTTTTGAAAGCCATCTGATGATTGATATCATGAAGTCCACGCTGTGAAAGGTAAGATGACGACAGAGACACTATAATGGCATTGACGCGACTAGATACTTACCTCCCTGGATCCCTCGATGGTAGAATGAACCTGATCACATGTCAACAACACACCAATATATTCGTACTGGGTCGACCATACCTTCTTCCCTTTATCATCGTAGATCATCGGTTTTTCCGTCGAGTTGCAGATCCTCTGAAGAATGGTGGTCTTGCCGGCATTTGCCCTCCCGATGACAAGAATTCTGAATCGCCCGAACTTCTTCAAAAGGAAAAGGACCGAGTCGACGTGCTGCATAAAGTGGGAAATATCCAAAGGTTCGGTTTGCACCTGTTTCTGAAGTACGGCTTTCATTGCGAGAGTGGGTGAGATAGCTAAAAGACGACTGGAGCGCGACTGAGTGCTGCGGAGATGGTGAATCAGATCAAAGGACGCTGTGCGACAAAACTCGTCGTCAACCGGAAAATGTCACACCGCACGTGTGGCCCCGTGTTCTTTGAAAGCGCTACTTTGTACGAGTGAAAGAATGAAATCTTGATGCAGAAAAAGTCTTTTATTTATTCACTTTCAGAGAGGGGAACGAAACTTTTTGCATTCTGGAATAATATTTAATACGAGATAACCACGTTTGCACGAAGCGCTAGCTACACCGAAACCATCGTCTTCCGACGTCCTACAAATTTCGACACGAAGAACAACAAATGATCTTCAAGAAAAGCAAAGTACGAACGAGAGGAAACGAAACACCGCGAGCGACAGAATCGGATTTCCGATTCGAGCCAGTCCATTCAATATACACTCACGTCGCGCAATAGCGTCACAGAGTCGCTCGCGACTAGACTCTCATCTGTGATGTCTAGGTGGGCATCGCGCGCTGCGTACTCACTCCCGGCAGTAGCAGCGCAGGGTGTACCCACGCGAGAAAACGGTGCTAGTCCGCTACCAGTGACCGCAGTGACTTCCTCTCGCAGACCCTTCCCGTCCAACTCGTACTCAAACACCTCTCGCATATGACTTGCCAGGATAATACCGTCATCGTCTAGAACAGACGGGTTCGCCCCGCGGGTAGGATACCCATGGAGCTTGTTACGCTGAACAGGCTGCACCCGATGCCGGCAGAACCGAAACGCCAACAGCCGTTTACCGACCGTGTCTCGTTGACACTCCTGGCAATGCATACAGGTGCTATCCCAGTTCAGCGACTGATGGCCATCACAAACCCTACAAGCAAGACGGAGAGAGACGCACGACGATGAGATCTAACTGTGCTACAACAGCGTCAGGGGGAAGGAGGAAGGCACCTACGTTCTTGCTCGCCTCGGTGGACATCTCGAGTACCGGGGCGATGGAATGTTCGATTGAGATGGCATGCGTAGCCGGAATTCCGAATTAGCAAGCAGTTCAAATGCTGACGTGGTGGTCCGGAGGGGATTCAATGGAGATATGATCTTCGGCGCATACTTGTTCCGAACTGCATGACGCAGCAGACGCTCGAGCTCTTCTCTCGACATATTAGCATAGCTGATATCTCTTTTTTCCAACGACGTCGGGTTCAGGAGGCATACCTCATCCATCCAGTCTAGATCCAGTCTGGGTGAAGGGGGTGAGAAACACGAAGGATAATTCAAAGGGTCGTTGACTTCTGCGACCGGACAGTTCCGAATGCGCGCCGATGTGACAGACACATCCCTGCTCCGTTCTGCCCCTATCGGTAGCACAGCTTTTGTGTGCTCCGCAGCCCCCAAGGGCTGTGATCCGAAAGCCAAGCCCAGCGACATTGAACCATAAGAGTGCAGTTCCGAAACAGAACCGCACCGTCTGAATTCGGATTGGTGAACGGGAAGACCTGGCGGTGTAGGACACCCCGACAAGCGAGCCATATCGACAGGCTCATGGGCCGCCATTGTCGGTCCAGGACCTGTCCACCAGAGTTCTCTAGGTGGTTGGCGTACGGTCGGCATGGAGTTGGAGCGTGACCGGATGGGTTGAAGTACAGTCTCGGTGTTCGACTTGGTCCTCGTCATCGGGCTTGTCGTGGTCATCGTGGGGTCTATCTGAGAGGAATTTGGTGGGTGCCAGGTAGAAGTTGACTCGAGGAAAGTGCTACATGTCAACGTCTTCTCACCAGAGCTATGCAATGGTACGTGTTGGCTGCTGTGCGACGGTCTCCCGATGCCCAGAGCTGGAATAGGTAGTGGCCATGGGTAGACGGGTGTATCAAAAGTGCGACTACGTCGCATTCCGCAAGGACTGGAACTCAATGGTCCTCCCAGGTGGAAAACCCGAAGATCGGGGAGTAAGGATGGCATAGCGAGGGAATGATACGACGCAGAGTGGGCCGACAGTGAATCTTGGCTGCTCCTGTTCTCCAGGTCCGACGCAGACAGCGGATCTAGTTACGCGCCAGACCAGTTGCAGTCATCATCTCAGTTAAGGAGGTACAGCAACTCACCCAAAGGTGTCCGTTTGGAAGGCTCGGCATTAGGAAGCACACGACGACAACTGGGCTCGAGCTGTGAAGACGCATCTTGTCTGTGCTGTGTAACGGGTCTTTTTAACGAAAGGGGTGGATTTTCATACCCAGTGTGATTCTGGCAGGGAATGCTGCGTGGGGCGGTGAAAGCAGGCGATGAAAGTGGAGAGATCATGGAGAATACAAGACAGATTCAAGGTGAAGGGACACGCGGCCTGGAGGTGGTGGATGAGATCGAGCTAGAGAGGGTAGCAGGAGGTATAAATGTAATGAGTGTGGGTCATTTTCGCACTGCTTGTGCCATGCGGAGCGGGAGCACCGCCGACCGGTTCCACCCAGTGAATTTTCCGAGGAGCCCCCCGGCGACGTGAAGGTGCATTTCCAGGTGCTTCTTCGGCCCCCACCACCATGTCCAGAGCTGATACGAAGCAACGAGAGTGCTCAAAGAACACAATTTATTGCCGGAAACAGGGAGAAATATGTCGTGTCAAGAAGGACAGGAAAGGACAGTTGGGGTGTCCGTCTGCATCGCCATGGCTGCACAGCAACTCAAACGACCCTATCGTGAGTAAATCGAACACGGTTACATTCATGCTAAAGAATACACGGTGCGGACATATTGATCGGATTCATGGTACGAGTTAGGCATTGAAATTTCTGAGCTATCACTCTCGAGATGGCGATGCTGGCAGTCGTGGCACAACTATGGCCGTTCAAAGTTCGAGGTAGGAGTAGAATTCGTCGACAAGGTCGCTTGCATGCACCTCGGGAAGTCCCGTTACCGTCGACGCCTCGCTAGTGTCCTCTGCTGCAGACGAGAGCTGATCGACCGAATGGTATCTGGATAGATGGGGGGAATCCGGTCGCCCCAAGGAAGTGGGGCGATCAGGGACAGGCGTGATGAATTGGAACCGCACGCTACCCTGGGAGGCGCGCCAGTTGGGATCGATTATGAAGTAGATCGCATTCTCGTCCATTTCTTCTGGCCGCAGGATTTCGTTGGGCTTTGCTGACCTGCAGGGCGACGGCAGGATAGATGGACTGCCAGCCTCTGCGACCTCAGGCAGGACTTCGGCTGGTGTAGGCCGAACGGTAGCTTGACCAAACAGTTCGGCCCGATCACCGAGATTTGGGGCAGACTTGGCGTACCGAAGTTTTTTCTTGAACCGGTCCTGCGCCATCACACGCCATTTCTCGAGTGTGGTGGGGCCTTTCTTCTCTACCTCCTGCATCTCGGGGCAAGGCCTGCGGAAACAAGGGTAAGAAAGCTTACTTGAAATGCACGACAGCATTACCGTGCACTGAAGAATCCCCATCGTCTCCGCGTTCCTGTGGAAAGGGAACCCGTCCTCATTATGGACGGGTCAGCAGAAGACGGTGTAGGTGGCATATTTCTAGGCCCAGGTATGGTGATTGGAGCCGAGATTCGACGCGGGATGTGGTTTCGACTGCGTCTCTTGCGATGTGTACGCTTTCAACTTGACGATCAGCCAATTGCAGCAGTACGAGTGTCGGCGACGCTTACCGCACCGGATACTGCGCCATTCCAGAGCTCGTGTAGCCAAACCATTTCTTCTTCCGAGAGCATGTTCTCGATCTTTATGGACGGGAGCGCCTTGCTCGTGTCTGCAGACGCCATGACCTTTGGAGAAGGCATGAATTGGAGCTCATCCAGCTCCAGTATACTCTCGCTGACGTCGACGTCTACAGGGATGTCTGGCAGCGCCTTCTCTCTTCGGACAGCAGAGGATATGGCAGACATGCGGTTCTGAGTGACCTGGGAGGGATGAAGCAGACTCGCTGTGCATGGAGTTTTATACCCATCAGTGTGGACCAGTTGCGTTCCGACTGTGGACTTGCCAAAGCGTGAATGGGATTGTGTAGCCGCTTTGCTCCCTGCGTATCAGTCACGTGCAACTCATTCGTTGGATCGGCAGGGTTGAGCTTTGATGGCATCGGGATCTTCCGACGACCACAGCGCTAGGAGACGGTCCTAAAATGTCTGATACCGAGATGGTCCTCTTGCACAGCACCGGCACTTGGACCCGCCGTTGATGGCGTTCCCTGTCAACTCGGTTACCCGAGAACGATTGACGTACATGTGAACCCGCTAAACCTGTGCCCAGAGGTCTGCCGGAGACTAACCCTTTACCGGAAATGCAATAGTAAAGTTAGCGAAGGTCCAGTTCTGTGGCCCTAGAGAAACCCTAAAAATGAACAAACGTCGGGGGTGGGACCAAAGTTCGACCGCCTATTTTTGAGATTCGCTCTTTCTTACAAACCACCATGTCCTCGCAAACGGCAGACGAAGAGACGCCGTTGTTGCAGGCTCAGACACATAAGAAGGGCAGGACGCCGCTCCCCTGGCGTCAATTTTCCATCATTCTTTTCCTTCAGCTCGCGGAGCCGCTCACCTCTAATGTCATTTCTCCGTTTGCACCCCAGGTTCGTCCTGGCCTTCTACCATCTGACACCTCACGTACCTTTTCTTCAAGCTTATACGAGACATCGGTATTACGAATGGCGACGAAACTCGAGTTGGGTATTATGTAGGGTTGCTGGTGCGTCTTCGCCGTCTCCTCTTTTGTTTCAAGTCCACATGTTGGTTTCTTATGCCATAGCATTCCATATTTTTTGCGACTCAAGCACTCACTGTGTTGCACTGGAGCCGTTTATCGGACCATATCGGCCGAAAACCTGTCATCTTGACCGGTTTATTCTGTCTGTCTGTTTCGATGTACTGTTTCGGTTTATCCAAGACCTTCTGGGGTCTGGTAATGAGGTTCTCGTCCCTTCTTCCTCGCTCTTCTCAGTACTCCCTGACGAATGTTTGCTTTCATGTAGCCGTTCCCTCAATGGTGCCTTGAACGGAAACACAGGCGTCATGAAAGGCATGGTGGCAGAGATTACAGACTCAACAAATCTTGCACAGGCGTATGCCTACATGCCCATAGCTTGGTCTAGTGGTTCTACCCTAGGGTCCGTCCTCCCTCTGTCATGTCCTGCAATCATGCTCATTTGGGTACGCATCATACACGTAGCCCATATATTGGCGGTTCGCTATCGAAGCCGGTTGATCGTTTTCCAGACGTGTTTGGAGACTGGAATATTTTTAGAACATACCCTTATCTCTTGGCTTGTGCCGTACCTGCAACTTTTACCGCCCTTGCTTGGCTCGTCACGTTCCTGTTCTTGAAAGAGGTTCGGATTCTGTAGACTCGTCTTCGTTGCGTCCTGGCTAAATGCGGTCACCAGACTCTTCCTCACCACGTCTCATTTGGTCAGTTGATCAAGGCCAAGTTTAGCAAGACATCTGCCGCAAAAAGTCCACCGCCTAAACATGGTTCGTCCTGCGAAGCACTGGAGAATGGGAATGTAGAGGAACCTGGGAAGGAGGATGAAAGTCCTCTACCATTGCGCGCGCTCTTCATTCCACGTGTGCTCATTGCGGCAGGAAACTATGGGACTCTCTCCCTACTAGACATCGCGTTTCGATCCGTACAACCGGTCTTTTTTGCTACACCAACAGAGCTTGGAGGGCTCGGCCTTGATCCACCGAGTATCGGCAATATTCTTTCCGTCTATGGTGTGGTGAATGGATTCTTCCAAATCCTCTTCCTTGCCGATATGCACGATCGATTTGGGCCCAGGGGTGTTTATTTTATCGCTTTGGCCTGTGGAATCCCCGCGACACTGACATTTCCACTGCTCAATGGTCTTGCTCGGATCCAGGGATTGAGCTGGATGGTCTGGTTTCTGGTTGGCCTGCAGATTGCCTTCTCAGTTGGCGTGAATTTGGGATTTTGTGAGCTGTCGCTCTTTTGTCATGGGCCCTGCGCTGCTAATGTGACGGGTCCGTAGCTTGTGTGTTCGTCTACATCGCAGCATCTGCCCCCAATCGGGCCAGTCTCGGGGCTACCAACGGGATCGCTCAGCTGCTCTGCTCGATCATGCGTGCCATCGGTCCCGCTACGGCCACATCCATGTTTTCGATTTCCATCCAAACCCCTGGACACGCCTGGTTCGTGTACTATTATCTGATATTCATCGTTTGTGTCGCCTATGGCGCTGCCTTGTTGTTTCCACGGAAACCCTGGACTCGCTAGATGGAATCGGGTCGAATTCTTTATCGTTTTCTTTGGCTTCTAGCATGCATACCACGCCGCTCTTCCTGCCTCTTCCGCTCGTACATGACGACATGACTCGGTTACGAACATCAACTCGACATTCGACACGGCATATTTCCTCGTCCTACAACTGCTACGTTTACATGCCACATTCGCACACGACGGACGACGTCGGTTCTCGAATGGGTTTAGATCTAGAGCTGAGAATTAAAACTGTAGCCTTTGACGGCTACTTGCTTGTTCTTGTTTTTAAAAGACCCGTGTGTCGTTTGCGCTGAACGTTGATGAGATGGGTGTCGGTCTACTATGAACGAACGAAGACTGTCGTGTGCCTTCTAGTTGGACGTTTTATCGTCCTCGGAAAACGTTTCTGTGGTCGCTGGGTGTCGACGAGGGCTCATGTCCGGACCCTCTGTTTCTGGTGTGCAGCCCTGTTGGGGGGAGGCGGGAACGTGCGAGTGGCGACACGTAGGGCCAGAACGTATCTAAATAATGCGTGTTCGGGTTGCGCTACAACGCGGCGAGGCTGCGGTGTCTACATTCTCACGAGTGCCTTGTCGAACACATGGACGCTCCGCACTTTGGTCGTTTGTATTTGCCACCAGGGAACACGTCGGGTGTTTACTAGGGACTGTTGAAACTGCAGAATACTGCAGGATACGTGTAGTCACTAAGTATCCAAAGGTAACTCATGGTCCGATGTAGCTATTGGCTTATGTAAGCTATAGAGCGTAGGTAATCAACCAATTCCAACAGCGAGCTCCCCAACGGAGACGGGAGCGTGTCACTGCGAGGTTCTACCTCCTGCCTGTTGAAATTTATTCTATTTATTTCCTTATCTTCACTCTCCTTCTTTTTTCCTCTGCTTCATCCTTCTGGATCACTTGCTTTTCCTTTCGAGACATACGCCGACCATTACTTACGTAATCGCGTCAGTCACACCGCACCTCAGTCATTCGTTCATACGAAACTGAGGTCTCCTTGTGTATAGTTTGCCACCCTCGACAGTGACACCTCACAATACTGCCATCCCCTGACATCTGTAAAGATACAAACTACATTCGGTCAACAAGAAGGGTAAGGACAATTAGCGGTTAGTCCGTATTCTACGAAAAAGGTGACGCAGAGCGAGAGCGGTCATAGCGATAGCAAGGGTAACCCGATAGTCAATTCATGATATCATAACGCTTTTCCGATTTACCTCCGTCAGTTCCCGCAAACGGCTGAGAGGATCTCAAACACTTCATGCTGTCTCTCCTGGAATGTCTTGACCTTGGATATATTCAATGCAAGCGTGTTGACCCGATTGCAGAACGAGACCGATCTCCCTTCCACGCTGTGACTTCGGTTGAGCTGTCCGTCACAGCCGCAGGGGCCGTGATCGTGACCAACACCCTCTCGCAGCAGTTTCCGGATTTTGTCCATTCGGGGAGTTGGCGGGCCATCCCCCCTCTGTGCAGCCTCAATCGCTGCCTCCTCGTCCTTTACTTCGATCCTCTTCGCCAGCTTTCCAATCTCTTCGAGTTCAATCATCATGGGCTTCAGTGGTTCCGGACACTCGTCAAGGCTGAGCTGCAAGCCGAAACCGGCATCAATGCAACCATCCGGTTGTACGGCCGTCGTGCCAACCTCGAGGATGGCTAGGGAGACAGAAGCAAAGTACGCGCGAGGAGGGTCCCGTTTGAGAAGTCGACCGAGTTTCCTGTCTCCAGCAAGGACGTCCCCAAGAGCAGCGTAAAGAATCTCCCGGATCCTCTCCAGCGCGGGGGAATTGTGCGGGAATAGCACCGGAGACGGTGTTCGCGGGGAAAAGGTAGATGTGGGAGAAGCCTTTAAAGAGCCCTGCCGGGCTCCATTTTTGGCTTCCAATCCGGATGGGCCGTCGTAAGCGGGAGGTGGGACAAAAGAGGTCTTTACTTTGAGGGTGGAGCCACTGGAGCCTGCATCGAGTGCGGCTTGGAGGGCGCTTGCGTATCTGTCTTGGAAAGAACGTCTCTGTGATATCTCAATTGCTACGGCACGAAGATCGGCTGCGATCCCGGAGACTGCGGGTAGGGGTGGTTGAGTGATCGGTGGGAGACTGCATATGATGCGAGCGAGGTCATGCTGATATTCCGGCTGTAGATTTTGTATCCTCGGCACCGTAGATGCCCATACGCGGAGGAAACCAAGGAATGCGGGAGGACAGTTTTCCTCTGTGAGCTGACGAGGTGGTGACGATTTGGAGCTCCTGGGAAGTGGCACTGACGGGGGAAGAGTGGTGCAGCGCAGAGCGGCAAAATAGAGGCAGAGTGCGGGGCCTTGAATCACCATGAGCATGTATAAGGTGGTTCCCTTGGAATAAAATATGATCCTTACCGGTGATCATGAGATCTCCCTCCGCGCTCGCGAGTACTTCTGGTTCGAGCAGTCTCTCGATCTTTGCATGGGTGAGAGAGGACTTGAGATAGCTGTGGAAACTGTCTTGAACGTATTCTTCAGAGAGCTTTTGTTCTTCGGGAACCATAGCGGGTCGAGATACTTGGTGGATTGGTCAGACGAGCACTGCGCCTACATTATAATTGCTGCGCCCCCTTGCTGTGCTATCTGCCAGCTTAGTTAAGCTATGCGAGGCTGTGCTGGGCCAAGGTGGTGGGATGACGTATTTGGGCAGCTGCATAAAATCAGCTGCCCTACACACAATGCTCCCACTGCTCCATCCTTCTCTTTATACCATCAGTGCGTACAATGTCAGCGTACATGCAAAACGTCGGCGCAAAGCTCTTCCGAAAACACGTGGAACAATACACCCCTCCTGACCCTCTGTACGAGTATTACAACGATGCAAAGGGGAAACAGCGTCGCAAAAAGGTAAACTTTGCATTTTCACGTTGCTGTGCGCACAGACGGGAGTTTTACTCGTGGGCTCATTGCCTTCTTCGTTGCTTTCTAAGCGTGACGCACCTCCTGGGATTTCTTCTCGCGATGCCAAAATTCTCAAGAGCGTCCAGCGCAGAGCGCGCTGCCTCGACAAGAGCTTCAACTTCTGCGGCCTCCGTTTCGGCTGGACCTTCGTCATTGGAATTATCCCTGGCGCGGGCGATGTCGCGTGTGCGACGCTCAACTACGTTCTCGTGATCCGCAAGGCCCGCGAGGCGGATCTGCCTTCTTGGCTTGTTGGCAGGATGCTGTTTAACAACACCGTGTCTGCCTTTGGCGGGCTCATTCCCATCGTCGGGGATGTCATCATTGCCGTATACAAGGCTAATTCTAGGAATGCGATGCTGCTAGAGGAATTTTTACGCGTCAGGGGAGAGGAGTATCTCAAATTGCAGGCAGAGAAGGAGGGCGAGGCAAGGAGCATCCGACCCGCCGCGACTGGTGTCTCGCAAAGGGAGATGGGGCAGATCAAGCCTGGAGTGGGCATGGAGGAGATTGGACGAAGCTCTTCCCCGCTAGTGTCGCAAAGTGAGAGGAAGCACATAACAGAAGCTAGTAGCGCAGCCGGTAGCGACCGGGGAAGATTTATCGAAAACATGAATGATTGATTCCATGGAAGACGGCTACGAATGCCCTGGATTGGAGACTGGCGATGTATGAAAGGACAACACCATACATGTACTGTTCGGACTTTTTTTTTTTCTATATCACTGGGCTAGCTGACGAGATATATCCATGTAACATTTGTATCTAGACCCCGGAGGACTTACGAGCTGTACTGCAACTATGGATGCGACCCATTGTTTTCTCCCTTGCGCCAAATCCTTTTCTTCCGTAGCTGGCCAGTTTTTGTGGACGCACCGGATGACTTGGTCGTCGTTCTAGCTCATCCCGGTGCACCATGCATCAACAACGTGGAGGACAACGGCCAAGTGGATTTGAGACTTCTCTCTACGTCATCCGTCATACTACACCCCGAGTGCAACCTAATAAAAGCTTGTAGTCCTGTTCACTCTCATACGTCCACTCTTTCGCCGTCCTTGCATCGCACACGCTGTTTCATGTATCAACGCCATAATACCTCCGTCTGATTGTAGCGGTGCTAATGTGGGATGAGCAATCTGAATATGGATCTGTTCTCAAGGCGTCGCTCCCCAAGGTGTATTGTTGTGCACTGCCCCGTCAAACCAGCCTGCGTGCCACACGACTCGAGCTCCTCGGGTATTTGTTCCATCCCAACCTACGTTCAAGAACGCCACGATGACAATGACGTCTATGTGTCCCGCCTTGAGGCAAACTGCGATACCCCAAACGTCAAGATATCACACGGGGGTGGGATCACATGAGAGGAGTATGCCATTCGTGTTTTGGCCGAATGGAACGTTCGAGGGCCGGAGGCATCTGGGCTGCTGCAAGCAGGTTGTGGCGTGAGGTAAAATTCACGGGCCTCCAGTCTCGAGCTTCCACTCCATTCGGCGTAACGCGGAACCACGGATAAGTGGGACGCTGCCATGAATTCTGAAATACGCTTGGGACTCGATGCAACGGATGGAGTGATTTCGGGATCGAAAAGGGGTGTGTCACGACCATGTGGAGCGGATGTCCTTGAGTGTGGACGTTATCCATACCTGAATGGCTCAGAGAGGAGTCGCATGTTGACGATAAACACGGCTTGCTGTGATGAAGTTTAAGGCCTTTGGGATCGCACGACTGGCGGGAATCACTCCGTCGCGTGGTAGACAACCGACTCGCATATTTTACCTAGCGGAATTGTTAGAATATGGACAATCACGCACGTAGATCCACCTCGTCCGTTATCTATCATGTGCCATCATTTAGACACTCGACGTCTACTTGCTGCTTGTCTTGCAACTGTTCTAGTTAGTTCGTACGGTACAAAACCTAAGTGATCGAAAGCACCTCAGTCCATCATTTGTATAATGCATGAGCACCAGGAATTTTACAAAGATCTAATTTGAGCTTATTACGGCTATTTTGACTTGTCGTGACTCGTCACAACAGGTCAAAATAGCCATAATAAGCTCAATTAGATCCTTGTAAAATTCCTGATGCTGACTGAGGTGAGCAAACTTTGTAAACTGTTCCAATGTTTAACCTCAATGCAATGTATGAAGTGCACCACAATTACACATGGGAATTTCACTTAGCTTTGGTGAGACTAAATATAGTAATCACTCCTGGCTAAAATCCATCTTCCTAAGTCATGTGGTTAAATTCACAGGCTTATGAGATATACTTCAATTAATCAAGGGTATTCATTGGAACAGTTTTGTTGCTAATATAAAAATATATGAAATTGACATATTTTAAGATGTTTTAACACAATCTATTGATCAAGTGATGTACATAATGACTTAAATGGTACAAACAAACAACAATATCACTTTATTTCTACTACTAGCATTATGAAATCCCTTTTTACAGAGTAAATTACTTATATTACTTTTTTTCTGGAATTTAGTCAATTTACTTACCAGATTTCTAGTGCAACTGGCTTCAATTACTCTACTATGAGTAGAATCCATTCCAGATACCTTTCTAAGCTTCTCAAAGCCACTGGTGGACATCTATCTCTTATTATTCCTACTAATATACAATATATTATATATCTAATTGAAGTTGAAAGGCTATAAATGCTATTTAAGTTAATCATTCACTTTTTAATATAAAGAACCATTTCATCTTATCCCATACCATATGCTACCATCTCAAACAAGTAGGAATAAAGACTATAGTCAAGCAAAAACAACCTACTACATCTGACCCAGGTAGAGATGAATATAACTCTTTGAAAATATGTGAAGTGGATAAGTTGCAAGGCCTTTTCTGGGGCAGTGACTGAGAAGAGACCTAGCATGTCTGAACTTGCAAAGACATGAACTAGGGAGTCCAATGAAATACTAGAGCTGGGAGCAAAGATAATGGTTGAACTTAATATTAACTAGAAATAAAGGAGGTTGGGCTTAATATTAACAGAAAGAGGTATATTGCCTAGCTCACAAGTACATGTGTACAAGGACTAAGCAGAGTAGAACTATGGAGAATGGAAAGGGAGAAGTAGTATAAAGAAAAAAAACTATTGAAGTACTACTTTTTATATAATAGTAAGGGCCATTGTTGTTATATACTATAATACAAGTACTTCAAACACCTCTTATGCTCTATACTTTCCTACTCATGTGACTGTGGGAATCCTACTCCAGATATGGGATATACATTGGTAACTCTAATCTATAATTGGTTTTTTTTATAAGTCTCTCTTTTTTTAAGGTTCAGAGTCTAGGATTTAGGGTTAGATCTCTGAATCTAATATTCTGATCTTATCTGATCTCAAGGATCACTAATTGGATTTGATTGTGGCAGATATCTAGATAGATCTCCTTAACCTTCTATATTATAATTCACTTTTTCAATTTTTTATCACATAATCTTTAAAGCACAGATCTTGTGTGCTAAACTTCTGAAACTTCTAAGGCCTGAGGGCACTCACTAAACACTACTGGATAAAGGCTTTGGACTTAGAGCCAACAGAACTAGGCAAAAAAGAGAATAGAGACAAGAGTATTAAACTTGTGAAAGTTGAGAGCTCAAGTGCACAAGACTGGGGTTTAGCCAGGCTTGCACCTCTCCTTTATATATGCTACAGAATGTGCACAGATCATATAAGATGGGCTGGCCCTAAACTAGAGTACAGTAAGCTAACCAGTGACAATAAAAGAGTGGGGATCTGAAAATACATGAGGTAAACATGAGGTACAGTCTAGACCAGTCTAGACTTGTGATAATGTGAAAGTGTGAAATGGTGAAGAAGTAAAAATGTGAACAATGTGAAAAAGTTACATGATGTGACAATGTGAAAAAGTTACATGATGTGACAATGTGAAGAGTGACCATGATAAGAAAAAATGGTGAAAATATTATAATTTTATTACATTTTTTTCATTTCTGATACTATGTTCACTCTTCACAAAGTCACATCACATGATTTCTTCACATCTTCACTATTTCACATCTTCACACTTCACAGGTCTAGACTGATCTAGACCATAAGGTCACATCTCATGTTTAATATATGTTACTATTAGGGTTCTTGCTACTTTATTGCCATTGATTGGCTTACTGTACTATACTTTAGGGCCAGCCTAGTTTACTTGGTCTGTGCACATCTTTGTACAATATATAAAGGTAAGGGTGCAAGCTAGGATTCTTCCAGTCTTGTGCACTTGAGCTTTGCTTTAACAAGTTCAATACTCCTTTCTCATTATTGCCTAGTTTATTGGCTCTAAGTTAAAAGCCTTCACTCAGATCAGAAGAAGATAAGAGCACTTTCAGGCCTCTTAACTAGTTTAACACTAAGAAGATGTTTTACTTGTGCAAGACTATGCTACTGTCAGTGCTTAGAAAAAAAGAATTCTTAAGTTAGAAAAGTTTTATACTAGCTTGTCACTTATATCTTTGGGGGTACAAAGAAGTTCTTGCAGATTTAGTAGCAGAAGCAATTTTAGGCTTCACAGATAACAAACATAGAAGAGAGTCTTTCTAGAAGAGGTTTAATGCTTATGATAAACAAACCACTCTTGATTTTCAAGCCAAGAGGGCTAGAGATAGGAAGATTGCAGCTACAGAGAGACTCAGGTCACTTTATCCATCTTCAGTTCTAAAGGTTTATTGTCACAGTCTTAGAACCACAGGAGCACCTTGAATCCTTAGACCACTAAGCAAATGTGTTGACACTAAGAGAACAAGAGGAGTCAGAGTTTGAGGAGCAGGTAGAAATACTGGAATCAAGTCCCTCCATCAAGGAATCAGAATACCCACTCCTGTCCTTTTCAACCCAGGACCAGCCAAGATTGAGTAAGCAAACAGGGTGGTCTCACAGTCTATTCCAGCCAACCAAATTGTCACTTTCAAAGCTTGAAGAAATGGATATGGGTAAGATAGAAGAATTGGTAAGGGAGATGAAGAATTATGGGAGAAAGGTAGTAGATCCAGGAAAGTGGAATGGAGATTGAAGAAAGTGGAGATTGTGGTGGGTCAAGATGAGGGTATGGGAGTCCTCCATTGATTGGAAGGACAACCAGGTTAGAATGGCTGCTTTTCTGTCCAGGATGGAAGGAAAGGCAGAAGAGTATGTGCAGATAACATTGGAGGGTTGCATAGATCAAGAAGTTTGGCCATTCAAGAATGAACTATACACAGACATCAAAGTCTATTTCCATATTGATGAACTCACACATAAAGCTCTCAAAAAAATGGAAGGGCTATGGCAGACAGGAAAAATTGATGATTATCTGCAGAAGTTCATTGTCTTAAAAAAGAATGCTGATATCTTGGAGGAGCACACAAGGAAACTGCTAAGAGAGCAGGTTTCCTACAAGATGTATTATTATACAACCTTACAGGAACTAAAGGATACAACTCAGGATCTGATGAATCAATTCCAGACTATAGGATGAGCTTTTGAAAGGATGGCTGTTGAGTGAGCTACTTCAGCATCTAGGTATGCTGCTCCTAGAGGTACTTCCCCAAGAACAAACCAATTCCAACCATAACCCACTTGACAACCTCATTTTATGACAACAGGCACTCAGCCAGGAAAAGGAGCTCCAATGGAGGTAGACACTCAAACCATAGGAGTGGAACAGGAATATTGGAAGTGTTATAAAAGAGGGCACATAGTGAAAGACTGCAGGTTCAATCTTCCCTTCACTTTTCCTCCTTATATGCAGCAAAGAACCAGTGCTCCAGTTAACAATAATAGGGCCATACTCCAAAGGCAGATATTGACTTTTGGGGATTTTGAACAGGTTCCAGGGAAATCCAATGAGTATAAGTCTCCATTTGTAGACATGTAAACACTAGCAGCAGAAGCTGCAAGAGAAAAAGGAAGATCCTTGGGAATAAAAGAAGTTTCAGAGAAGCACATATATGGAGATGCAGCCAGAGCATACTGGCAAGATGTATTTGCAAATGAGGTGAAACATTTAAAAGAATAAATACTTCTATTGAACAAGGTAGTAGAAGTAATTTCTTATATTCTCATTCTTTTGATGCTGTTATATTTAACAATAAAAAGATTTCATTCACCCAAGAGGGGTCTTGAAAGAGCTCAGCTGGGGGTTGCAAACTGGTGCTTAATTCCTCTGAAAAAATAGAAAAAATTTTCATTCACAGCTCACCAATAGAAATGGAAAAAATCCTTGATTTTATTGAAGGTAGGGATGAATTTAAACTGGAGACTAAATTAATAGAGCAAGATAAAGAAAAAATTGGATAAAACTAGGAACCACCATGGCTTTACTCAATTCAGGAGCAGTGGTAACTTTCATTGATAAAAAACTAATTCAACAATTTAAGTTAAAAGAAACCCCATTACCAAAAGACATAGTAGTCTATAATGCTGATGGAACAGAAGGGATAGGAGGATGACTGTGCACTAAGGTAACACTCCATATTAGCTTCACTGATGCAACAAACACAAGACATGAAGAAGAAATTGTTGCATTAGTATTAACACTAGACAATATGGATTTAATTATTGGGTATAATTGGTTCAAGTGTCATAATCTGATTATAGATTGGTGGAAAAAGAAGATTCATTTTGATCAAAAAATTACTCCCCTCAGAACTATTGATGCTGTGGAACTAGATGATATTTGGAAACAGGTACCATCTAAATTTTGGAAATTTATAAAGATCTTTTTGCAGAAACAATCAGAATATATGCCCATCAGGAAACTGTGGGATCATACAGTAGAGCTAAAAGAAGGCTTTACTCCAAAAAAGAGTTGAGTAATTCCCTTATTGAAATCAGAAATGACCAAAGTTAGGGAATTTAATAATAAAGAAACAAAGAAAGGATATATTAGACCCTCCAAATCTCCACAAACATCACCAGTCTTTTTTATAGGAAAGAAGGATGGCAGAAAGAAAATGGTCATTGATTACTGTTATCTCAATGATTGGATAGTAAAAAATAATTATCCATTGCCATTAATCTCTACCTTGATAGAAAGGTTAAAAGGGTCAGATCTTTTCACAACCCTGAATCTTTGTTGGGGATACAACAATATATGAATGAAAGAAGGTGATGAATGAAAAGGGGCATTCACTACCCCTATAGGGGCATTTGAACCCCTGGTAATATATTTTGAAATGTGCAACAGTCCAGGCACATTTCAAACAATGGTTAATGATATTTTTCATGATTTATGGTCTTTTGTCATGATTTACATTGATGATATTATCATTTTTTCCAAAGGAAAGACTAAATGAGAACATGCAGAACTGGTAGCTTAGGTTTTGCAATAACTTCAGGACAATGATTTATTCCTAAAACCATCCAAATGTCATTTTCTTCAAGAGAAAGTTGATTACTTAGGGATAATGGTGTCTAAAGATGGGGTCAAGATGCAGATAAACAAGGTTCAAGCCATTCAAGATTGGCCCATCCCACATTCTTTAAAACAAGTCCAAGCCTTTTTTGGTTTGGCTAATTACTACAGGTACTTTATTCATGGCTTCACAGATATTGCTCATCCTTTGAATGATCTTATGCACAAAGATAAGAAAATTTCCTGGGATGGCCCTCAACAAAAAGCTTTTGTTACCATCAAGAACATTATAAGCACTGCTCCATTTCTTGTTTATCCTAACTCTACCAAGCCTGTCTGAGTCAAAACAAATGCTAGTGACATTGCTACCAGGGCCATTCTATTCTATTTAGTTGATGGTCAATGGCAGCCAGCTGCTTATTTATCCCATTCCCTTTCTCCTGCAGAAAAGAACTATTTGATTTATGATAAGGAACTGCTAGCAGTTATTTGTGCTTTAAAAGAATGGCATCATCTTCTCATTGACCACCTTACATTTGAAATCTGGACAGATCATCAGGCTCTTGAACATTGGAAATGACCTCAAGATCTTTCCTCTTGACAAGTTCAATGGGTTGAACTGCTTATGGAATATCAGTTCACTATTGTCTATAAACCTGGGACTTCTAATGGATGTGCTAATGCTCTTTCCCATTGCATTGATCATGGTAAGGCTCTTGAGGATTCCAATCATGATGTTATCATTCTTTCCCCTTCCTATTTTATTTTCCTTCCCCACTGTGCCTCTCTTCTTATGAATACTTTTCTTCTGGACATGGTCAATGCCACCCTGGATCTTCTTCAAGACGATCTTCCAGGGTTGTGTTATAATTCAGATGAAGGATATTTAATGCACACAAACACCAACACTATTTTTATTCCAGAAAAACTACAAATGGAAGCTTTAAGATTATGTCATGATTCCCCCATTGTGGATCATGGAGGACAACAAAGAACATTACATATGCTCAGAAGATATTTTTATTGGCCAAACATGGCAACAGATGCTTTTAATTATATTAAATCCTGTCAAGTGTGCTTCCTTATGAAGGATTCATAAAAAGCACCAGCAGGTAAACTTTTACCATTACCAATACCCACATCTCTGTGGAAAGATATTTCTACAGACTTTATAACAGGTTTACCATTATCAAATGAATATGATGCCATTTTGGTAGTGGTAGATCAATTTTCTAAGAAAGTAGTATTTATATCTTGTTTTTCAAAAGCTACTTCCTCCATTCATTTAGCAGAATTATTTAGGGATAATGTTTGGTGCAGACATGGTTTACCATCATCAATTATATCAGACAGAGGCCCACAATTTGCTTTAGCTTTTACTTCAGAACTTTGTTCTTTTTTAGGCATTTCACAGAAACTTTCTACTTCTTTTCATCCACAGATCAATGGACAAACAGAGTGCATAAATCATGAGCTGGAGCAATATTTACATTTTTATATTTCAAAGAACCAGGAAACTTGGGCAGATTGGATCAAAATGACAGAATTCTCACATAACAATGCCTTCTCATCTGCTATCAAAAATACCCCATTTTCCATTACCAAGCAATATAATCCATGATTGGGCTTTGCCCCAGACCAAATCTCCAACACATTTGCTAAAGATTTACAAACAACACATCAGCAAACACAAGAAGCATTAGAAAAAGCTAAGGATTGTATGGTGAAAGCAGGAGACTCTACATGCTCAGAAGCCCCTAAATACAACAAAGGGCACAAAGTGTGGTTATCCACTGAGCATTTAAAGCTACCATATCAATCCAAGAAGCTGTCACAAAAATGGATAGGACCATATGAGATCATTGAAGTTCTTCCAAATGCAGTAAAATTGCTTCTTCCAAAAGAGATTTGCATTCATCCCATGGTTAATATCTCATGAGTCAAATCATTTGTGGATACACTTCCTAATCAACCAGTCATCCATCCTGATCCAATCCATGTAACAGAAGATCAGAAATTAGAATGGGAAGTTTCTCAAGTAATTGATTTATGAGTACACAAAGGAAAACTGAAATACCTGGTTTATTGGAAAGATTATAACAATGCAGACAATACCTGGGAATTGGCTGAACATCTAAACAATGCTCCACAAGCAGTAGCCAGTTTTCATTGTCAAAACCCATCTGCTTTTAGACAGATTTGTTTTCTCTCATTGGAACAATTTCATGGTCAATTTAAACCTTATTTTAATTTACAACTACTAAACCTCTACCTTTCTCTCATCTGAAATATGAGAGCTAAAAATAGGGTAGTATTATAATTTTATTACATTTTTCTCATTTCTGACACTATGTTCACTCTTCACAAAGTCACATCACATGATTTCTTCACATCTTCACTATTTTACATCTTTACACTTAACAGGTCTAGACTAATCTAGACCATGAGATCACACCTCATGTTTAACACATGTTACTATTAGGGTTCTTGCTACTTTATTGCCATTGGTTGGCTTACTATACTATACTTTAGGGCCAGCCTAGTTTACTTGGTCTGTGTGCATCTTTGTACAATATATAAAGATGAGGGTGCAAGCTGGGATTCTCCCAGTCTTGCACACTTGAGCTTTGCTTTAACAAGTTCAATACTCCTTTCTCATTATTGCCTAGTTTATTGGCTCTAAGTTAAAAGCCTTCACTCAGATCAGAAGAAGATAAGAGTGCCCTCAGGCCTTTCAACTAGTTCAACACTAAGAAGATGTTTCAGAAAATACAATAAAATTATAATAACCTTATCTTATCTTTGCCATGTGGTTATCTAATCTTTTATCTTATCAGGGCATGTGACAGGTCACATGACAGGTCTAGACCCAGAGCATAGGGCTAGCCTCATGTCTTTAACCTGTTCTTTATTTTTACTTTCTTTTATTTCAGAAGCATTGCTTTTTTTCACCTATTGGCTATTTTCATGATAACTTCTTTTCCATTTGATGGTGCCTCAGGGTCTGTGGGAGAATTCCCATCAGGGTCTTGGTCCATGTACCTTTCTATAGCATATAAACACTGTAGTCTTAGCATATTTTAAGCCCCAGTCTTAAGCATTTGTATCATATAGTACAAGTGTTCACTTATATAAACTCTTTTGCTTTTACTCTCACCAAACTGACACCAACATCATTGCCCTTGATTAGGGTTTACCATTTCCTTGTACAATGTCCAGCAAATAACAACATAACATTCTGGCCTTGCTTTTTTCTTCATATCTGATGATTCTAATCTTTTATTTCATATCTATTCTCTTTCTTTCCATTCTTTCACATCTGCATGGTCTTCTGCAATACTTCTTAGTTAGTATGCCCTATGCCCACTTTTCTATTTTATACAAGTTCCCATACTGGTCCATGTAACATATATGATCTGTGTGTAGTACTAGGGGATATATATAGAGTGACCTGGGTAGTCAAGACTCTCCAGTCTTGATTACTTGTGAATATTCCACTTCTTAGAATTCCTACTCTTTTTACCAAAAGTCAGTTTGTTCTATCTGAGTCATATAGTTTATTTTTGAGTTCTTCTCCAGGGCTTTCCCTTTCAATTGTCCTCTAATCTAGCCTCTAGGATTAGGTTTCTCTCTTTAGTGTTTTTCTTTAGTTTTTACCCTTTGCTAGCCTTAGGGAATTCTAAGTCATAACAATTGTTGACCTAAAAGAAAAAAAAGGATTTACATAGGATTAGCAAGAAAAAAAACATGCTAAGTAAGTATGACAAATAGAAATTAGAGAGTAGATCAAATAGGCTAATGAAGTACATTAGAAATATAAAATAATAAAAGTAAAATGCACTTTATAAGATTTGCAATATCTAAAGAGTAAAGGGTAACTGGAAAAGAAATAGAGTTTGAAGAAAGAAAACAATCATAATATAATCCTTTCTTTTCAGGTATTATAGGCAGGCAAGATTAGACTTGTTATATAATAGCCTAGCCTGGCTATGTGTTTACTAACTCTAACTCAAAGTACCTTGGTATTGTGCTGAAGTTATTCTTATATTGATTAAATAGTGAGGCAAAGAAATATTGGAATATTTAGAGGGAGGAGAACCCCTGAGGAGCCATGGTGACCCTAAATGCCTTGTATTGGCTAAAACAGTATAGGATACAAGTAATCAAGGCTAGAAAGCCTTAAACAATAAACTATCTGCTACTTATACTATTTAGAGTAATATATAGATCATCAGAGCTAAGGGTATAAATATTTAAATGGGGAATAGGGCATGGGGCATGACTAAAAGTATGACCAAGAGGGCCATGTGAATCAAGAGTATAAAATGAAAAAAAAAAAGCACAGAAATAGAATGGAAGGTCAGGGACAGCAGAGATTAAACCACACTTTCTACCATGAGATTGAGGAGATCACATCTGAATCTCTGCCACAAATTAGATCCTAATCTAGATCTGAAGATCAGATATTATTGAGATCAAATTAGGAGATATCATTATCTGAGATGCTACAGTAACTCAAAAAAATGATTCAATGTTTAGTACTTCTTTAATGTTTATAGAATAACTCCACAACAAAAACAAATAAAGCTAAAGTGTAAGTTTATGACTAATATTAATCAATCAGGGCTACATGACAACACCTGAATTATATAATTCTAATCAAAATTGATTGAGATATGGATAATTTAAAGCAGGAACTCATTAGGTCAGTTATTTTGCTGTTATAAACTTGGCTGACAACAAGAGCAATGAGGCAGAAAACAAGTGAGAAACATGAGAATAACCCCTAAAAAGAAGCTAGACAAGAGTAAAATAACTCAGAGAACTCAGAGAACTCAGAAGACCAAGAAAGCAGGCCATAGAAGCCAAGTAAGGCTAATGGCACAAGTGCTTAAGTCTAAGAAGACTTGAGCCTGGCCCTGCCACTATATATTAGCTTGCATAGCTTTAGCTATGCAATATACACAAGATATCACATATGTCAAGAATAAAGTAGAATAAAGAAAATAAATAAAAGAAATACTGTAATACTACCTCTTTTCAAGCATGAGAACTCTGGATAAGTCACAATACTTTGGAAATATTGAACTTCTAGGTGCTTAACAGTTCAATGAGGACCCCTTTTCAAGATCTAGCCCTTATAGAGAAAAACTCATATGGTAAGTAAAAGAAGATATATGTTATGCACTAGCACTACTTAGCTAAGGGTTATTTTTCATTTTTACCCTAAGTTAAGTCCTTTTCTCTATTTAGTACCGCTTCAGCCCCTTTTCTTTATCATATCTTATCAGATACCATACCATATGTCTGATCTAGCCTGATCTAGCCTTTTACCTCATTGTAGCATAGCCTTTTATGATATCATGGCCTAGCCCTCTGATATTATACCTCATTACTACCTTGCTTTCTTTTTACTTTTTACTTCTTACTTCTTATTTGCCATTGGTTCCTATTTAGTTCCCTTTTGCCCTATTCTCTTATTTAGCTTTATTCTCTGTATACTAGCTACCTCATGTACTCCTCATGGCCTGGTTCATGCACAGTAGGTAGCAATATATAAAGGAGGGCAAGGATATAGACTGGTTCCCCAGTCTAGAGCACTTGTTACCTTGTTCTCTTGTTATCTTGCTACCTTGTTCTTTTGTGCTTGCTAGGCTGCCACTCCTTTGTTTCCTTTAGTATAGGCACCCCCAAGGTTGTTCCCTCTTGATTTAGTCAGAACCTATAACAATATAGGTTAAAAGTGAAAGAAAAAAAAAGGCAACTGCACTATTGCCAGTGGTAGTGGTGTTCCTATGGTCATTGATGTGGGATCACAATGCATGTAATCCAAAACATTATGGATGGAGTATGTGCAAGATTTGATAAGGCAAAAAGAAAATGCAGGGGAGTAAAAAGAAATGAAGGAAAAGCAACAGAATAAATGGGGATACATGGATGGTGATAATCTGCATGAGCACATATTCTGCAGGTGTTGACTTGAAATGGAAACTTGTGGTGTTGGTAGAGAAAGGAGAAGGACCATAGCCTTTTATACTCTTGGATCTCATTTGTAGGTTTGTTTAGGCTGAAAGAAAACTTCATAGCAGTTTAGTGACATGCTTGGGTTATCTATAGCCTTCAGTTCTGACTGAAGCAGTTTTAGGATCTGCTTGGATTCTGAACTACTCAGATAACAGTTTCTCACACACCAACAATTCCTTGACTTTATAGTAAGTGATAGTCTATGCTCATCTTATGCTACTAATGCCCTTGACTTTGTTCTAGCAGGGTCAACTGCTTCTTTTAAGGGTTTTAAGATACAGTATATCCACAATGGCTTTATTCAGTTTAAGGAAATTAACTGGTCCTGGTGACAGCATCTAACAGGAAAGAAAATAAGAAAGAAAAGGAAAAAAAGAAAAAACTTATTTTATAAGCATTATGGAAATTGCTCAAATGTTGCATGTGGTGCTCTTGTGTGGCATGACAGAATGTGACTAATGATGCTCAGGTTATGGAATAAGCTGGTTGGAGATAAAACAGCATCTAAAAGAAAAGAAAAGAAGTAAAGACAAAAGAAGAAAATAAAAAATACATGCTATATTCACAGCTCATTGCTTATACTCATTACTCTTCATACTTTACTGTCTTCATGTATTCCAGTGCTACTACCCCTTTTTGAGGTCAAGGTGTCCCAACTTGACACATGAATTGGAGAGCAGAAAGGTAAAGACCTGAAAAAAGAAAAAAATTAGAATTTTATCAAATTTATTTGAAGCACTCAAGAATTGTGTTAATTATGAATGCTATGCAGCCATATCATTGCACTGGGGTGTCATGATCATTGCAATGCATAGCTTGTACTACCTGCATGTTAATGTACTTGGAGTATTGGCAAAGGAGCTACTTTGCCAGATCAGTTTCTTGCCTAGATACAACAGGAATGGCATGATAAGGGAGCCAGGTTGGTGAAAGGAGGGGGCTCAAACATTGTTCTGCACAGGCTTGGGGAGCAGAACTCAAACTGGTACCATATCTTGTGGCAACTCCTGGAGGCAGTAGAGCCAGAATAAATAATAACAAAAGAGAGTGAAGTTTGAGGCTTGTAAGTCTATCTGCAGGGGCCCTAAGGTAATTGGTAATGGCACACATGTGGAGATTGTCATTAATGTGACAGGAAACTTTGGAGGGGGGTGGGAACTCGTATCTCTTGCACTGCTGGTCTTAATATGGCCAGATTCAGCACATGGGTGGTATGAGTTGGGGAGGCTATTAGAGTAGGTGTTATGATTTGCATTGTCAGTATTTAATGATGAGCTTTCTAACCCTAATCAAGGGCTAAAGATGGTGTTGGTATTGTTTTGATGAGAGTAAAGCAAAGGATAAAGGAGTCTATAGTGAGGCCACTTGCAGTAGATTACAAATGCTCAAGACTGGGGCTTGAGACATGCTAAGGCTATAGTATCTATACAGTACAGAATGGTGCATGGACCAAGACCATGATGGGAGAATTCCCACAGACCCTGAGGCACCATCAAATGGAAAAGAAGCACTTGTGAAAATAGCCAATTGGCTGAAAGGAATGAGGCTTTTAAAATAAAAGAACAACAGAAATGAAATGCAGGCTAAAGGCATGAGGCTAACCCTATACCCTGGGTCTAGACCTTGTCATGTGACCCATCATGTGACCTGATAAGATAAAAGATTAGATAACCACATGGAAAAATAAGATAAAGTCATGTGATCAAAAAAATTGAAAAAGTAAACTATAACACTACCCCCTTTTTAGATCTTGGATTCCAGACAAGACACAGCTAATGATACAGCATCTGTGATGTTTTCATATGGTTTGAAGAGCAAATGAAATGACGGAAGATCCATGGTAAAAAGTTAATGAGGTGCTGAAAGATTAAGCTTGTGGAATTCTTCAATCAAATCTGGAGAATTGGCTAAATCATCTTTTATTTGCCAAGTATGATCATTTTCCCCATAACCTGACCAATGAATGAGATATTCCAACCACTTTCCTTTAATACAAGAATCAACGATATGGTCAACCTCATATTCTTCATGACCTTCTTCTGTAATAATGATAGGATCAGGAGTGAGAATGTCTTGTCCTTGAAGAGATGGCAAATAGGGTTTAATGTGCGAAATATTGACTGTGGGATGAATGCGCATTGTAGAAGGCAGTTTGAGACAAACTGCATGGGAAATAACTTCTACCACCATAAAAGGACCAATCTATTTCTTTGACAACTTTTTTGATGAATAAGGAAGCGTGAGGTTCTTTGTGGATAATAACACTTGTTGACCCTTTGTGTACTTGGGCAACTCTGTTTTGTTTTGTCTTTCCATTTTGGACTGTGTTTGCTCCAATGCTTCTTTTATGTCTTTGAAAGATTTGGACATTTCTCATAGGAAGTGAGACAATGGATTGACTGCAGAGGGTGCTTCAAAACCTAGACAAGGATGATATGTCTTGGTAATTTCAAAAGGGGAGGTTTGAGTAGAGGTTGAGTATGAGTTGTTATAATGATATTCTGCAATTTTAATCCAATTTGCCCATGTTTCCTGTCTTTTAGCAATAAAGTTACACAAATATTGCTCCAGTTCTCTGTTTATTCACTCTATTTGACCATCGGTATGGGGATGATATGCTGTAGAAATCTTCTGCTTAATCTGCAGAATATCATTGAGCTGTTTTGTGAATTCCGAGACAAATTGAGGGCCATGATCTGAAATGATAGAAGATGGAAGTCCATGCCTAGATCAGACATGATCTCTAAATAATTCGGCAACATAAAGTGAAGAAAGAGAAGATTTGCATGGAATGAAAATGACTTCTTTTGAAAACTGATCAACTATCACCATGATAGCATCAAATTCTTTTGATGTCAGAAGTCCAGTAATGAAATCAACAGAAATATCTTCCCAGGGTGATGATGCCATAGGAAGAGGACAAACTGGTAAAATGGCTTCAGATCCCTTGGATATAGTGCATGTTGAACAATGTGAAACAAAAGATGCTACATCTTCACTGAGACCTGGCCAATAATAATATCAAGATAATAAATGTTTGGTGTGGTTTTGACCTGCGTGTCTGCCCAATGGTGAAGAATAAAACAGATTAAGAGCTTCTATTCATAATTCTTCAGGAATAAAAATTTGTTTTCTTTTGTTTAAATAAATTTGATGTTCTAAACTATAATACCAGTTGGAGGGAAGCTGTAAATCCACTGATGCTTGTTGTACATGAGAAAAGAAAGAGGAGGAAAGAGAGATGATTTGTTGAAAGATATGAGGGGGAAGCATGATGATCTGTTTATTTGGTTCTGGTTTATTTTGGAAATGGTCCTGTCTGTGGGATAAGGCATCTGCTTGTCCATTAGTTGAACCTGGTTTGTAACACATTTTGAAATTATATTCAGCCAAGGTGGCCTGCCATCTTGCTTGACACAGAGAGAGATCCTGAGGTCATTTCCAATATTCCAGGTTTTTATGATCTGTCCAGATCTCAAAAAAGTCATGTCCTATTAAATAATGATGCCAATCATGCAAAGCACAAATGACTGCCAATAATTCTTTGTCATAAATGGGGTAATTTAATTCAGCAGCATCCAAAGAATGAGAAATATACACTGCTGGTCACCAAAGACCATCTTCTTGTTGATAGGAAAGAATAGCTCCAGTGGCTACATCTGAAGCATCTGTTTCAAGACAAACAGGTTTAGAGGAATCAGGATAACACAAGAGAGATTCAGAAGTAAGAATCTCTTTGAGGTGAACAAATGCTGCCATACAGGCAGATGTTCATTCAAATTTGACATTCTTTCTTGTGAGGGAATTAAGGGGCCTTGCGATATTAGTGAAGTTTGGTACAAATCATCGATAATAGTTGGCTAGTTCTAAAAAGGCTTGAACTTGTTTGACTGTTCTTGGGATAGGCCAATTTCAGACTGTGCTAGTCTTATTCAGTTGCATCTGTACCTCCTTTTTAGACACAACCATTCCCAAATAATCAACCTGGGTTTGGGTGAAGTGACATTTTGATGGCTTGAGAAAAAGGTCGTGGTCATGAAAACAACCTAATACTTCTGCAACTATTTTCAAGTGCTGATTGCGACTTTTGTTTCTGGTGAAAATCATAATATCATCAATATATATGACCACATGTTCCCACATATCATGGAAAATGTCATTAACCATAGCTTGAAAAGTGCTCAGGGAATTACACATCCTAAAATACATTACCAGAGGCTCAAATGCCCCTATTGGCATTGTGAATGCTCCTTTCCATTCATCACCTTCTTTCATATGAATGTTGTTGTATCCCCACCTGAGATCTAAAGTGGTGAACATGTCAGCTCCATTTAACCTATCTATCAGTGTCGAAATCAAGGGTAATGGATAATTGTTCTTGATGGTATAATCATTAAGATATCTATAATCAATTATCATGCATTTTCCACTGTCTTTCTTGCTGATAAAGAAAACTGGTGACATTTGTGGTGACTTTGATGACCTAATATATCCTTTTGTCATTTCTTTGTCAACAAACTCATGTACTTCCTTTATTTCTTCATTTGAAAGAGGAATAATACGACCTTTCTTTGGAATGAAGTTTTCTTTTAACTCCACCACATGATCCCATGGTTTTCTGGTTGGCATGCATTCTGATTCATGTTGTGAAAATACAGGAATAAAGTCCCATAATTCTTTGGGCACTTCTTTCTTTAATTGTAACAATTCTTCTTCTGTGACTCTTCATAATATGAGATGCATTTCACAACTTGCAGAGCACCTAGGAAAGTCAATAGTTTTCTTTACCCAATTGATTTCTGGATTGTGGCATGAGAACCAATCATATCCTATTAATAGATTCAGAGTTTCTAAAGAAGAAACATAAGCATTAATACATTCTCTGTGCCACTTCCTGTTTTTTCCTTTGATGGCTATATAAATAATAACATAATGAGCTATTTTTCCAATATTTTCTTCTGTTCCATCAACATTATACACAGTTAAAGGTTTTGGCATATTTTTTTCATACAAACCATGCTTCCATACAAACTTTTGATCGATGAATGTTACTGATGCTCCAGAATCTATTATGGCAAAGGTTAGTCCACACAACTCCATTTTTAAACCGTTTTTTCCTTGAACTTCTCCATCAATTTTTACACTTACACCCAATTCATCATGTTCCTTTCTATTAAATAATTTGGCTAGATCTTGACATTCTTCACTTCCTATTGCAAATAAATGTCTGTTAATATTTTTAGATGGAATTAAGCACCCTATTTCCAGGGCCATGCTCAATTGAGACACTGTCACAGAAGGAAACTTGTTCCATTTCATTGTGCAAACATCAAATAACAAAGGTAAAGAAGAAACTGATTTGCATACTGGGATATCTATTTCTAACCTAACAGATTCCCTCAAACTTTTCCCGCCACTTCCTTCTGTTTTTGTTTATTCTCAAAAACATCTTGGAAATATGCTTGGGCTTTATCCATACTTCCCCATGATGCTGCAGGTATCTCTTGGAACCTTGCAGCATCTGCCATATTATAAACTGGCCCCAAAGCTACCAGTTTCACCATCTGCCATCCATTTGCATCAGCTGCACTAAACTCTGAAAATTTTACAGGCTGCACATATTGCACCTGCATTTCTTGTTGCCTCTGCTGCTGCCCCTGAGGCTAGGGTCCTTTTCCATAATTGTTTGAGGGCCGTGGTGCTGCTGGGTTAAAAACTCCATGGCAATTCTTTGCCATGTGTTCTGGCTTCCTGCACTTAAAGCAGGTTCTCACCTGCATGGCAGCTTGCCTATCTATTTCCATGGGTGCACCATGCCCAGGTTGAGTGCCAACATTCATGAATCGAGGAGAAGAAGGAGGTCGTTGCAGATTATACATAGGACAGAATTGGGAGGGAGAAGGTCCACAAGGGTTATTGAATTGAGGAGTGAAGGTGGGTGTGCTCCTTTTGATGGCCATTCTTTCAAACAACCTACCCAACCTTCTAACCATACTGGCTAGCTCTCCTAGATCATCTGTCATGCCCTGCATGCAGATCTGCTGGTAGATCCTATAGTGAATCTGTGATCTCATCAACTTTACTGCATGATTGTCACTAATCTTGGCATCTACTCTTAGCACCTTGAATTCTTGTAGGTACTCATCAATCGAGTTCCTTTGACGCAGTGCTTCTAGTTTTTTGAGTGCCTTGTGCATCAGCTCATCAATGTGAAAGTATTTTCTTAGCTCTTCAGCTATGCCTGCAAAGTCAGGCCATGCATTTACCCCATATCTTTCCACCAATCTGTCTCCCTTTTCATAGAAGTCATCTTCCTTTTTGATGTACTTCTCCTGCATGATTTGAGTGTATCCTTCCACTCTTCCTTCCAATCTTGACAACACTGCTGCTGTCTGCTCCCTATTACTCCTCCACTTTTGCTCTGCATGCCATATGGCCATGCTCATAAACCATTTTCTCCATGTCTTCTTCTTGCCATTCCATTTTCCTGGATCAGCGATCTTCTTCGATGATCCTCCCATCCACATAACTTCTTCTACCAGTGTTTTCATCAAATCTCCAAGTTCCCCACTCATATTCGTCCCACGTGTAGTAGGGGTCGATTGCTGGAAGAGGGGCTGGTGGTATGATGGCTGGGATTCGGTTTCAATGGGGGTGGGCTCCGATAGGATCAAACCTAACTTGGTTGATTCTCCTTTTTGGAAGCTGCTGGTGTATGGGTCAAAGTTGGACAGTTTGGGCTACTGTCTCTGGGAGTCAGGATACTATTTTTAGTGATGCAAAAGGGTAAAGCGATTTAAGCCTATCTGTCATTGCAACCTTTCTGTCTCTGCCTCTTTTCTCCACAAAATCCTTTCTTGTCTGTTCATCAAATGCATCAAATCTCCTTTGAAACAATTGTCTTCCGAAATTGTCGTCTTCAAATCCAAGGACTGCTTCAAAAATGAAATCTTTCAACTGTTCTTCATGTCCCCAGGAATATTCTCTTTTCATGAACGATTTCGATATATGCCCTTGACTAGTAACAGTAGTCTTGAGCAAGTGTTACAGTTTGCATTGTCAGTATTTAATGATGAGCTTTCTAACCCTAATCAAGGGCTAAAGACAGTGTCAGTATTGTTTTGATGAGAGTAAAGCAAAGGATAAAGGAGTCTATAGTGAGGCCACTTGCAGTAGGTTACAAATGCTCAAGACTGGGGCTTGAGACATGCTAAGGCTACAGTATTTATACAGTACAGAACAGCGCAAGGACCAAGACCCTGATGGGAGAATTCCCACAGACCCTGAGGCACCATCAAATGGAAAAGAAGCACTTGTGAAAATAGCCAATTGGCTGAAAGGAATAAGGCTTTTAAAATAAAAGAACAACAGAAATAAAATGCAGGCTGAAGGCATGAGGCTAACCCTATACCCTGGGTCTAGACCTTGTCATGTGACCCATCATGTGACCTGATAAGATAAAAGATTAGATAACCATGTGGAAAAATAAGATAAAGTCACATGATCAAAAAAATTGAAAAAGCGAACTATAACAGTAGATACCATTACAACTGGTGGAATATCTAACTTGTAAGAATTTTGACAATCTTGTGCCAGCAAGAGTAGTAGAAACTCTTTTTGAGAAGCCAGCAGCAGCACTCTTAGAGGTAATAGTGGAGTTAAAAAAGCAGAAACCTGAGAGATACTTGCTGCTTTACTGGCCAACCTTCTGTGTGCTTGTAATAGAAGGTTGGGTGCACAGGTAATTTGCAGTAATAAATCATGAGGTGACTCTGCAGCAGGAAAGTTCAGCTCTAAGAAAAGGAGAGACAACATCAATGCAGATGGGGAATTGGATAATAATGTTAGAGGAAACAGAATTGGCAACAGATGGGAGGTGGTTTCTTTGTTTACTTCTTTCCATTGTTCTGCAGATGCTAGGGAAGGAACTCAGACATGAACTTTTTTATCATAAGAGGTCTTGTCACAGCTCTGCACATGCTTCTTCTTCAATAATTGTTTCTTGATGGGCATGACTAAAGGACCAGATGCAGTGACTGGTGGGAAAGGAGCTAAGGAAATGACAGGACAAGGGACAGGGGTATGGGGAGGGAAAGACTCTTTGTTCTTTGCAGGCAACAATTTCTCAATCTTCTCTTTGAGTTCTTATACTTGTTTTGTTAATCTAATTAGGGACAATAGTAACTCACTGATCAGTTTATCTGACACTGATGATAAATGAGACTATTGCACATCTGTGAATAAAACACTCTTTGGTAAAGCTGCCAAACAACCTTGTGATATGGAGGTGGTAACCTTGGATAGCGCAGAAGTTAGCTTGCCTTGTTGCTATGGCATATCTGCCAGCTTATGCACTTAAATTGTGAAAGCCTTGAAATAGTGCACACCTTTATGTCCATTCTGACTGCACTGGTAGCATTTAATCTTGCATAGGCAACTTCTTACAATGTGTCTGATAATATCACAGTTATAGCAGGTGGGATATTTTTTAATGTATGACCATTTCTCTGGCAGACCTAGCAGTGAATTTATAACAGTTCTAAGCAGACTGACTCTTGATCTTGCTTCTTTGATAAAGCAGAGACTACTGCATCTCTATGTACTTTTGATATTGCAGAGGCTATAACTGTGGTGGCATAGGATAGGGGTTGGAGAATCTGAACTTCTACTTCTGCAACTGTTGATGGGCTTCTTTGACCAAGACAAATAGTAGAAAGGAAAGCTAGTGTGACCATAGATGACATTAGAACTGAGGTAATAATGGGGGACATTCTTGAAATAGTAAAGCTGGATAAAATCAACAGCAACTCTGTAAAATCCTTGCAAGCTACTGCAGGCTCAACCCTTAGTACAAATGAATGAAATAATGTTTACAACTCAATGAGAAAATCTAAAAATGCACAACTGCTCATCACTTTCCTTCTTTAGGGGAAATTCTTCTTCTAAAATCTTTTCTAAGCTTCTAAAAGGTACTGGGCCTTCTTTTTCAATCTTTCTGAGGAGATATTGGGAGACTTGAGCAAATGTTATGAACTTGGCTGACAATGAGAACAATGAGGCAGAAAACAAGTCTGAAACATGAAACTAACCCCTAAAAAGGAGCTAGGCAAGAGTAAAATGGCTTGAAGGACTTGGAGAACTCAGGAGACCAAGAAAGCAGGCCACAGGAGCCAAGTAAGGATAATGGCACAAGTACTCAAGTCTAAGAAGGCTTGAGCCTGGCTCTGCCACTATATATTAGCTTGCACAGCTTTAGCTATGCAATGTATATAAGATATCACATATGTCAAGAATAAAGTAGAATAAAGAAAAGAAATAAAAGAAATACTATAATATTTGCTATGCAACAGAAATGCATAAATAGCCTAATGGCAATGCACATAGCCTATTAGGCAGTATTTAATTGTTATGGGTCCTGACTAAACCAAGAGAAAACAACCTTGGAGAATGCCCATACTGAAGAAAACAAAGAAGTGGTAGCCTAGCAAGTACAAGAGAACAAGTGCTCTAGACTGGAAAACCAGTCTATGTTCTTGCCCTTCTTTATATATTGCTATCTACTATGCATGGACCAGGCCATGAGGGATATATGAGATAGCTAGTATATAGAGAACAAAGCTAAATAAGAGAATAGGGTAAAGGGGAACTAAATAGGAACTAATGGCAAATAGGAGTAAAGAGTAAGAAGAAAGCAAGGTAGCAATGAGATATGACATTAGAGAGCTAGGCCATAATATTATAAAAGGCTATGCTACAATGAAATGAAAGATCTAGGCCAGGTGAGACCAGAACACATGGCATAGAACCATGATAAGATAAGATAAAGGAAAGGGGCTAAAGCAGTACTAAATAGGAAAAAGAACTTAGCTTAGGGTAAAAATGAAAAATAACCCTTAGCTAAGTAGTGCCAGTGCATAACATTCATAGCCACAGACTAGTGCATCCAGTACTATATAATCACATTCAATGTCCCCACAACTCTATAATTTACTATATATCCTATTTTCTCTGCTTAAAAGGAAAATATCCATTCTTTGGCTTCTCATGGCTATTTCACTTGCTCTATTGCCCAGCAAACTGGTCTTGGCAAGTCTACTATTATCAGAATTCTTTATAATATCCTTTTCAATCACCAAATGCCCTCTTCTGATTATTCCTCCAAGCTTTCCTATTACACACTAACTTTCATTATATGTCTACTAACTCTAACCTATACCTTGGAAGTTGGCTCAGTTTTGATATTGGTTTCAGATTGGATAGTATAAGAATAAACAATGGGCCATAGAGTAAGAATTAACTCTATAGGAGCCAGACTATCTAGAATCCTTGTATTGGCAGGATAGTGTCATATCCAGTACCTCCAATCTAATTCTGACCCCATCTCAATCTGGCTTATGATTGGTCCTTGTATCTAGTAAGCTACTCTAGCCCTCTGACTTCCCTTTAGGCAACTCTGGCCCTCCATCACCATTCCAGTCTGCACCAGCTACACATGTATGCTTCCCACCCCTCTATCAGTATATGCTCCCCTGGCCCTCTGCTCCTACTCCACCCTATTCCATTTTCAGTCTATCTCTGCTCCAATTAAGTACTGCCTTAGTTCCATTTTGTTATCTCTGAACTGTCCCAGTATAACTCTGTTACCATTCCTGCTCTCAGTTACCATTACCATCATTGTTACTATTCCTGTTCCATTTCTGTTCCTTGCTTCCCCTTGTTTCATCCTGTTACCCTTCAGTTTCAGTCTGACATGATTGAACATTGTCTTCTCTGACATCTCCATTTGTTTCTTAGATATTTAGACATCTGCTTCACTTCTGAGTTTGCACCTGTTTCACTTTGCTACACTCCTAGATAGTTCTGCCTCTCTGAGGTATAAGTACTGTAGTTTTGTATCTTGTACCTCAGTATAAATATTAACATAAATGCCCCCTTGTCTTTGTCCTCACTCTGATTGAGCCTTTGGGCTCATTCTGACCTCTGGGGCCAAGTGATATCCTTGAAGGAGTTGCAAGGTCCCATCCCCATGACTAGGCTTGACTTACCTTGTCCTGCCTGTTTCTTCTGTTGAGCACAGAGACAGTCTTCTTACTTATCACTGACTTCTATGTAAATTGGAACACCAGAAAATGCAAGGGCACACCACATAAGGTGAAGCCAAGTCCTATTTTATCATTGAAACCCTTTCTAGATTCCTCTAGAGCCCTCTGGGGCCCTTTAGAGTTATGATCTTCCTTTAATGTCAAGGGTTTTATTTAGAAAGGAACTGGTTTAATAGTATATTCATACTGGTATAGGTTTTAACAGCATATTCCTACTCAGATAAGTTTTAACAGATAGTAAGGATAACAGGTGATTAAGGCTAAAAAGCCTTAACCAATAAACTATCTACTATTTATACTATCCAGGGTGGTGCATAGACCATCAGAGCTAAGGGCTAAATAGCTAAATATAGTAATAGGGCATAGGGCATGCTGACTAAGAGTATGACCAAGCAGGTCATGCAGATAAAAAGTATATGAAGAGGCTATGTAGAATAAAAGGGCTCAGAGTTAGCAGAAATTAAATTATATCCTTTATCATAAGGCTAAGAAGATCTTATCTAGATCTCTGCCATGATCACATCTGACCCTCATCTGAATCAAGATCAGATTCATTGAAGATATGGATTAGAAGATCTCTATTGTCTAAGATACTAGACTTAATTATAAGCATAACTCAAATCCAAGGGAGAAACTCTGAATATTAATTTAAATATAACCTAGGATTTATCCTTATTTGGCATAGGATTCTCATGATCATGTGCTGTCACATGACTCTTGTGCTACATTCATAATATTTTCTTTACAAATCAATATTCTATTTGCTCACAAATCAGAACTGGCAGAGCTGCCAATACTGTCCAGGCTACCAATAATATCAATATCATTATTTCCCATCCAGTTACCTCTCAAACTGTCAGGAATATTCTCAAGAAAAATTCATTCTAGGCTATGGTGAAGAAGAAAAAGCCCTTGCTTAGTGCAAGACATATGCAGAAAAGATTGGCCTTTGCTTTAAAGTACAAAGAGTGAACTATAGAGGACTGGAAGAGGGTAGTTTGGTCATATGAGACTAAAATCAACAGGTTTGGGTCAGATGGAAGGCAGTGGATCTGGAAAGAGGAGAAAGAGAGGTTGATTTAGAAAGAGATATAAGAAATAGTCAGAATAAAGGTAAAAACATTATAATATGGGAATATATGGAATAAAATGGAGTAGAACATCTTGCAGAGGTTGAGGGAAGAATGGATGCTGATTAGTATGTGTTCATTTTAAATAACCACATGCTGCCTAGCCTAAAGAAAAGTGGAATTTCTAAAGAGAAGGTAATTTTTCAGCAGAACAATGATCCAAAACATACTTCAAAAAAGGCCCAGAAATGAATAAAAGACAACAACATCTCTTTTCTGAGCTAGCCTGCACAGTCTCCAGATATCAGTCCTATTGAGTATTAATGGGTTCATCTCAAGAAGGAGTTGGCCAAGTATAAAAGAATATCAAAAAAGATTAAAGAGAGTGGAGAAAGTGTGGAATAATATTCCATTAGAGATGTGTCAGAATTTGATTGAGAGTATGCCCAGAAGGTTGGAAGCAGTGATCAAGGCCAAGGGAGGCCATACAAAGTACTAAAATACACAGTTTATGCATTTCTGTTACTTAGCAAAATAATTGATCTAATGAGTCCCTGTTTTAAATTATCCATATCTTGATCAATTTTGATCGGAATTATATAATTCAGGTATTGTCATGTAGCCCTAATTGATTACCATTAGTCATCAACTTACACTTTAGCCTTATTTGTTCTTGTTGTGGAGTTGTTCTATAAACATTAATAAAGTGCTAAATATTGGGTCAATTTTTTAAGTCACTGTATGAGAAAACCATAGAATATGATGTCATATGTCTAGAGTGACCTAGAGCTGTGATAATGTGAAGTTGTGATATTTGAAAAGGGTCACATGATGTAACAATGCAACAGGTTAGAAGAGTATCAACAATAAGTGAAAAATGTGCATTATAACAATGACATCATCTTTCAATAAAACAATAATCTCAATTATACTAACAGAAGGGCCAAGGAGTAATTTGCTGACCATGGATTTGAGGTCATGATATGGCCAGCTCAATCTCCAGATCTTAATTCCATAAAACATTTATAGTTTCTTCTAAAAAGAAGGCTAGTTAAGTGTTTAGAGCCACCTTCTGATATAATAGAGTTTTGGAAGAGAGTATAGGAAAAATGGGACAAGATTGGTGTGAAGAAATGTCAGACATTGATTAAGAGTATGTCTAGGAGATCATCAATGCCAAAAAAGAATACACTTTACATTAATTTTGATACCCTGGATGTCAGCAACAAAACCATTCCAATGAATATACTGGCTTAATTGGTGAATATTGACTGATATAGAAGAAATTACTTAAGTAATGTATATATTTTTACAAAGCCCTTGATCTGGGCTTTTCACCAATATCTAGGTCTATGGATCCAGCATCAAAGGTACTCCAGCTATTTGCACAACAATCAAAATGCAACCAACATTGGAACAGTTTTGTTGCTCAGTGTAGGTGTGATTTGCATTGGAATAAGCTAAATAAGTACCAAATAAGCCAAGTGAGATGTTTGTAATCTCACAGGTGCAATTTGAACATCACAATCATGTCAACCCGTGTGCCACTTCTCTTTGTATGCGACAACGCATCCTTCAGTACGTGATGCACTAACCATATATCGGTCCCCTAGGGTACCATGACCCTCGGTTTCAAGGGCAGGAACGGCGTGCGAACCTCCTCTCTGACAGAGTGTCAAGAGCTCCTCGATGTCTTCTTTGAGCATGGTCACTCTGAGCTCGACACGGCACGGATGTACGCCGAAGGAACTACAGAACAAGTGAGCCTTCACAACGGTCGTGTCCGCCTATCAGTCGTACTCAATCACATCCCTTGCGTCGAATCCTCAGCTTCTATCTCAACTCAACCTCAAAGGCGCCACGATCGACACCAAGTGAGACTTCTGACGTGCTTCCGGGAAGGTGGTACGCGATGGCTAACATCGATGCCAAGGGTGTATCCACACCAACCTGGGGATCACTCGCCAGAAAACCTGAGGAAGCTATTCTTGACATCGCTGGAGTATCTCAGACGGGACAAAGTTCGTGTTCTGTACCTGCATGCACCGGATCGCAGTGTCCCCTTCGAAGACACTGTGCGTGAGGTCAATAATATGTACAAAGAAGGCAGGTTGTGAGTATCCTCCACGCGCTCCTTGTGGGCCTTGTTGGGTTAACCCATCCTCAGTGAAATCTTTGGCCTGAGTAATTTCGCTGCGTGGGAAGTACGTGGGGACCTCGCCTATTGTAGTCCTCTCGGATCTAACAAGGGACAGGTCGCCGAAGTAGTCGGGATTTGCAAAGCAAACGGTTATGTACTACCGAAGATCTATCAAGCGTGAGTTATCGAACTAAACATCCGCAGCTCCTTCGCTGATCGGACCCTCGCGAAAGCATGTATAATGCCATCACGCGCGAGATTGAGCCCGAACTAGTGCCCTGCTGTCGCAAGTATGGTATCAAACTAGTTATTTATAACCCTCTTGCGTATGTCCTGGTCAATTCCTAATTATACATATCGCTTACGGCCGAGATCACTCCAGTGGTGGCCTTTTCGCGGGGAAAGTCACCTCTTTCGAAGATCGGGCAGCTGAAGGCGGTCGCTTTGACCCCACTTCCAACTTGGGCAAGTTGTACCGCATTCGTTACCTTCAGCAAGGCTACTTCAAGGCTCTTGAGCTCCTCAGAGACGTCGCTGTACGCTCCTCCTGTTTGGGTTAGGAACCAAGGTTCCTGAAAAAGGCAATACTTTCTAGGCAAAGCACGACCTGCGTCTTACTGAAATCGCTCTCAGGTGGTGCCAACATCATTCAATACTGGGCGTGAGCGATGGTATTATTCTTGGTGCTAGCAGTGCGGCGCAGTTGAAGCAGAACTGCGAGGACTCGGCGAAAGGACCACTTCCTCAGGAGGTTGTTGATGTGCTCGATGAAGCCTGTAGGGTCGTAAGGGCCCACGACAGCACGCCTTTGTACTGGCGTTGAGCACGCTGGGACACCTGGAGGACAGGTGTTGCCCATGCACGTATAAGTAATGTGGAACATGAGAGACAGGATGGCACCTCCTAATCATCCGCTATCGTACAACGGGGGTAAGAATTTTCGACGCGTGATCGCTCTATACCACAGGAAAGCTTCTTTGGCTGGGAAGGCGCTAACTAGCGTTGTCTGTGGCAGATGGTAGCTGAACACATCCAAGTCCTTCTTCAATTCCAAGGATACCCGCAGTTTCTTATCTTGTGTTCCGTGACAGTGCTCGGGTGGCGATCCAAGACTTCCTGACCTCTCGGATTTTCAAAACCTGAGACAGGTTGGTGACCTCACTTGGAGGTGAATTGTCGCTCGAAATCGTACATTTTCGAGTTGCATCAACGGCAAGTTTTACGACACAAGCAGAATCGGTCTCGGTATTGGCATGATTGTACGTGACAACGCCCCCGCTTGATATCCCCCCCTCGACCTTGATCGATAATATTAAAGAATCTGGAACATGAGTCCGTGAGGACTGGGGTACATGAGAAGGAGAGTACAGTGGCGGCGTACCTCCAGTCTGCGTTGTACGAGACTGGAGGAGAGGCATAGTAAGCGGACGGATGCTGCTGTCCCGATATGGTAACTTAATGTAAGTAGGAAAAGCTACGTATGTATACTAGCGGAGGGGTGATCTCCAACAGATAACTTTGCTGCCGCCGTCCTGAACTTGCGGGGAACGTCAGCAGTTTCATGATCGAGTGTTTTTTTTTCTGGGTTTTCGTACAAACTATCAAGAGGATATGCAAAACAACAGATGCTGCACGCGTAAATAGACTACATCACAGTAAACCTGAGCTCATGTCTTACCCCTGCCAATGTCAGTGCCAGTAGCCCCATGACGTTGACGTACGGCGATGTGAGGGCCACAACGCGTTGGCTAGACGCCATGGGAGTCTCCCTGACCCGACGGCAAAGAGAAAACAGCGGACTTTTCGAGCCTACAGGCCTAGACGTTGAAGCGCAGATTCCCATGCACGAGGCCGAGATCCAAACGCAGTAGAAAAACACCTTGCTACAGAGATCTGGGAAGAACAGGGTCAGCAGATGCAACCAAAGTTTCCAACCACATCGAGGTGGGCGTTGAGCCGCAGTATGTATTCGAGGAGAGAAATGAAACAGGATAATAAATCGCTGGGAAGTGTTGAATTCGGACCAGGGTGAGCTGTGTAGTTTGCGGTGCCGTCTTTTTGGGCGTGTGCGCAAGTGTCGTCAATGGAACGTTGAGACAGCGCGTGTGAGCCGATGCTGCTGTAAGAACAGGGTCAGAGAGTTTAGAATTCACAAACGAAGTTTAAATGAGGAACAATAACCGGACATACGCTAGCGAATGGGAAGGGTAATGAGAGCATTCCACACCTGATACAGACCATGGGATGAGCCGAATAAAAGAAGATAAATACAGTTCCTTTCTGTAATGTTGCGTTGCTAATTGACCCCCTGGTGACCCGTCACAATGGTCTGGTGCTCGCGTAGAAATAGTAACACGTCCACGAAAGTTAACCATCAAAATTGATGAATGTCTAAATATTCTCTTCCTCCACGGCCGCCATCAGTCCAACTTTGTCAATGTGTACTCTATCATTGGTCACACCGGCGGGCTGGTTGCTATTCTCTCGGGTGTCACGCTAAATCATAGTGGAGTTTGCTAAGCACGCAACTGTGGCAACCCGTAACGCAACCCCCCCGGTTGCATCCATATAGAAAGGAATAGTAAGAAGCCTGAGCCATAAGGCTGAACGGATGGTAAAGGATCAGCTATGTAAAGGCGATCCATATACAGCAATAGACTGACATAGACATACGGAATCCAAGTGAGCGGCATCGAGCCACGGGAAACCTGACCGCATAGAAGAATTAGCGAGAGGAACATTGGAGCGTACCACACAGAGCAACAGACTTGACGCAGACGAGACTATATAAGTAAGGGACCACTACTGAATCAATGCAGGGCCAGTGCTATCAGAAGGGATAAAGGGGAAAGAGCATACCGAAAGGCTGAAAAACGAGATATCGGCTTTGGAGCTAGGACAAAAGGGGGTGGCAATGGCTGGAAGTGGAGAGGGCGACGTACCTCCGAAAGAAGATAGGGCCGCTAGAGGTAACCGTGATTCGTACACCTTAGATGGTAACGAAATTATCGAGTTCGATGGCTTCGGGACATGACCCGCACTTCCTCCTTGAGCCACGACGGAGCTGATGTACCATGTAAACCTTTTCAACAATCAGAACGCTCGCCACGTGAATGCGGAGCTTGGTGTTTGTAGTCAAAGGAAAGATCGGCAATTAGCTGCACATCAAAGAAGAGTTGGTCCCCCAAACACATCGCGATCGGCTCTGGGTGTGGGTGGATCCTATTCCAGCGAGTTCCGCCTCCCACTGTGGAAGCGCCAAGGAGGAGCGACGCATGGAATACCGCCATCCTCGTCGTCACCGCCGTCGTAATCCGACACACTGCCCCGGAGAACGATCGACAACTGCCACTCTAGGTGGGATCAGAAGATGTACAAGCATTCCTGTATGATACCCATGCTCTCGTGAGGCACTTCAGGTGTGTCGGCATCAGTCCAACTGTCTTGCAAGTCAGCGCGACTATCGCGAATACCTATATCGCAATTCAATGCAGTCAAACCGTCATCTACGGGCTTGACTTATTGAAGGGGCCCGCAGCACATGATTAGGTCCACCTCTATGAACTTGGGGACATCGACCAGGCTGTTTCGGTGAGAGATTGCGGGTACCAAGTCATATCCCTATTCCGGAATAGCGTCCTTAAATCTGGGAGAGGTATCCCATGTCAATCACACCATACCGCCGAGCACTGGGTAAAAAATCCCAGGTAAGGCTATCGTACACTGAGCACGAGAAATCGAAAACAGGAGAAATCGAACTTGGAATCGGACAATGGGCTCCCACACGAATCATTTCTGATGATGTTGCTGATAAAATTGACACTGAATAATGGGCTCGTGTCATAGGAAGGAAACACTCCGAGTCAGGTCTCCGATCTTGGTGCTGTCTTGCAGCACAAAGACGAATGGATTGAACGTTACGGTGATGAACATGACTACGCACGATCTGATGTCCGCCTATAGAATTATGAAACTTCTTCCATGTCGTCCTCATCGTCGTCTTCCTCATCGTAATCCTCCATTGTCACATCCCCACTTGCCCCAGAACTTGGACCAGGAACGTTCTCTGCCTTGACCTAGAATAGCAGACGACTCGGCATGAGGTGATCAAAAACATATGTATTGGTGCACTGACCCCTTCCCTGGCAAAGATTTCCGAAAGCTCCCACATGCCATTGTACTCACCACTGCGATGAAGTATCGCGATCTCGTTCAGCACCTCCTTTAGATAAACCTCCGGCTGTTGGGTCCGCTCCCTCAGAGGTTTAAAGCTCCAACGAGGTTGCTCGCGGAAAAGTTGAAATAACAGATCGAGCAGCTGATTCCGCGGTAGCCGAGCCATGCGCTCAAAGGCACCCTTGACAGGCTTCGGTTTCGTTTTCTGATCAAAATCGTCAGTCGGTGCTCTACGCCATGAAGGACGGGCACGGAGACGCTCACGATCATGTCGGCAAACGAGCCGGCGGCTACACCACTGCTCAATCTGTTAATTCCTCCACGGCCGCCGCTGAGGCCCGCGTCTTCGATCATGCGAATTTGTCTCCGGGGGGTGTTGTACGCCCTACTTCGCTCCCGCATTTGTCGCCTGTATAACTCGTTGAAGAGCGGCCGCAGACTACACTCGTGTTTTATGCGACCTGTCAGGATTGTCGTCCGTGCACGGGGATTGTACGCATGTGCCGCGGCTGTCCCTGGGGGAGGCGGAACGGGGTCTTTGGGGCGCTCTGCGACGACGAGTTGATTCTCCACTGACTCGTTCACCATCTCCAACTCGTACCTATCCACGTGGACACCGTTCTCTCCAGCAGGAATGTGTGCGGCATCCGGTGGAAAGGAAGGAAGGTCTGACGCGCGAGGAGTTGGATCGTTCGGGTCGGGGGGCAGAAAGAGGAATATGCGTGGCGACCGCCCAGAAGCGCTGACAGCGTTTTGATAGATACGTATCGTAGCGAGGTGAACGTCCTCCTTGTCAATGGTGGCCCATCGTGCCATCAGGTGCTTGGGTATCTAGGGCACGAGAGGTGTGGTAAGAGAACGGCTCCTCAAAGATGGTATGGTGTATGTCTGAGCTGAGTCGATGCTCACCTTGACTAACCACACTCTGCCATTCCCTCTGTCCAGCATCAACTCCTCTTCAGGATCAGGTTGTGTATCTTCTTCATGAGGTGCCTCGGGTTCGAATCGCTTCTTGTCGTCCTCAACGGTCGACTCATCCATGTTGCACTACTAGCGATAATGATGAACAGAAGGATTGACGTCCAGTGGTAGCGTGTGCGACGTTGAGTTTGGAGTCGAAGGCATAGCATTACATAATAATTTTTGATCAGGATCTTTCCGAAACGGGACTCACACCTTATTCCCCCGGTGCGGCGTAGATGCTTGCGCTTCAAAGATGACCGTACAGCAATACAAAGAGCACACGACTTGGTTGTAACGTTGTCATTTTGACTGAAAAAGTGAAGCGTGTTTTTCCCACAGAGCTCAGCAGTTTGGACGAACGGGGTATTATATAGCTTGATTATATAATACATCTAGGAAGAAAAAACCCATGTGTAAAAGGGAAACTACTGCAAGAGGTTAATTTTACGTAATATTAACATACAGCCGCAGTAACATAGTCTCGGGACCAGCTCGGAACCTAAAACGTCTGGTACGGAGACCAGTTAGCTGGCAGACATATGGATGTATGCCAGACTTGCATGTGCTGTCGTCCGTTCACCACATGATCCTATACCCTAACATCATTCTATACTTTCTCATTGGGATTGACTTGCTCAGTTTGATACCGACGGAAGCGACGGAAGCACGGCAAAAGTCTGCAACGCTATTTTTACTGAAGGGGGTGATGTCTGCGTCGGGAGAGCGACATGACTTCCGAGTGGACCCAAGGGGCTTCACCAGGCATTCCCCATCGCACGAACATCAATGCTTAGACGGACAAAAAGAACATGTTCGGTAAGAAATACGCCCAAAAAACATGACTCATCAGCATTTTGCAATGGGCGGCTTCAGCGCCATCCACCGATCACGACCGTTCATATAATTAGTGCTATGACGTTACTTACCCGGCATTGTACATCGACGCCCGCCTGGTCATCAGAGGACCCTCCGAACCCAAGGCCGTTCTTTCAAATGCGAACGTGTCGTCGCTGGTCCGTGGCAAGGGTTGCGTGTGGTACAATGCTGGACATGCCATTCTCGCCTCCCGAGACGAGCATTTGAACAACAAAGGCACAGTGGCGGTCTATTTGCGACGGAATTGCTATAACGTCCCTAGCCCTCGTTGTGTCCGCAGCCTGTTCGCTCGGATAGCATCGGGTTATCGGATGCGAATATGCTCACTGGTCGTAAATCACCTTGAGAATTCCGATCAGCAATGCAGTCGGTGCCATTCTCTAGATCACATTCCGACCGCACCTCGGATATGACCTACATATCGTGATGTGATAGTGATGACTTACTCTCTAGCACATCTGTCACCATGTCGTACCGAACCACCGCAGTCCACCGACCGAGGCTGATCTATAGTCCGTTAGTGAGATTGGCTTGAGGCGCATGACAAGTATCTGCCAACACTGCCATGCCCGAAGGTGCGCATGACAAAGCCGACCAGACGACGGGGCCAGGTGTAAAAGCTCGTCTGATGGCACATAGAGCCGCACGAGTGCGCACTCGGTACATCCCAGGCGTGTGGGGACGTTACGGAAGGGTAAAGAAGTCGCTCTAAGCGTCGGTCCGCTGAGGTCAAACATGTGGTGCCCAAAATAACAGCAGATAAACAAGGTAGTGCCACGCTCATAGAAGACGCTGGTAACCCCATTCTGAGCCTCTTTTTCAAGCTCGATCACCGGATCACCCGAGCACCTGCACTGTGTGTCCGACGGGCAGAAAAATGAGGAGGTCAGGACTGCGCTCGTCATATATATACGTGATATAATCCATCTGAGTGATCGCTGCGTCTTTTGAGTAAGCCCTGCTGAGTCTGCTCGGGATCTCTACTCGGCTACCTGGTCCCCACCATCCTCCACGGTCTCCAGAAAAATCACGCATTCGCTACGTGTCCAAGCGAGATAATGCGATTGATAAGCGACATTCGCGAAGGTGCGCCCCTTTCCATAAACCCTTCCATATGTGAGCATACAGAACACACAAGACAAAAGGCATGGCTGTTTTTCGCTTAGCCGCTCAGCAAATCGCAGCCCAGAATACTTTCCATCTTTGATCTTCGCCACTCTCAGAGCGCTATCGCCATCCTATACGCGACCAGAAGCCCGATGGGGGAAGGTACACTGGCTTGGCAAATGGATTACGAAGAACAGGTCCAGCTCAGCATATAAAATGGTCTCCGAGCTTGGCCAAAATCGTCGGCTAACCAGTCTATCCCTCGTCAGCGGAAGCAGTCCACCTGAACCCTTTCATTCATCTTGTCAACATGGTTCTCGAAATTCACGGTCACGCCATCGCACCTCTCGTCCGACTGGTAGCCGAAGTATGCAAGGAGAAGGAAATCCCCTACGAAGTCGTCAACGTCGCTGTGTACAAGGGCGAACACAAGACGCCCGAGTTCAAGCAGTTCCACCCGTTCGGTCAAGTCCCATACATTGTAAGTAGGACATCTCGCACACTTGCAGGTTCGAAGGATTCGCTAACGAGTATGACGTCAGGACGACGACGGTTTCATCTTGTACGAGGCCCGAGCGATTTGTCGGTACCTCGCCAGAAAGGCCGAGGGTCAGGGAACCCCCGGGCTTATCCCCCTCGATCCCAAAGCCGAGGCATTGTTCGAGCAGGCTGCGTCTGTTGAATACTCCAACTTTAACCCCTTCGGCACGGGCCTCGCCTTCGAGAAGATCATCAAGAAGTGCGCTACGTTCGATTTCGTTATGTTCAGGACATTGCTCACATGTTGTCGTAGACACAAGAACTTGCCTGCAGACGACGCTAGAGTGAACGAGTACCTTTCGAAACTGAATGCGAGCCTCGATGCATACGAGGACATTCTTGGCAGGCATCAGTACTTGGCCGGAAACGTGCGTTCGCGATCGTTTCCTTGATGATCGGCAAATCGAGAACGTCTTTTCTACAGGAGTTGACCCTGGCAGATCTCTTCCATCTGCCGTATGGAGACATCGTGTTTGAACTGCTCGGCTACAACCTAAGCGAAACCAGACCCAATGTCGCGAGGTAGGTTTCTCTCCCCGCTCACACGGGGCGGGTTCCTTACTGAATGGATGATGCACAGGTGGTGGCGGGAGATATCATCGCGACCCGCATGGCAGGCCGTGAAGGCCACTGCGTGAAGGTCAACGCCCTAGGCGCTGTGTTAGTGTTGAAAGTGTATCAGCGTCGAAGGTTTATTAGAATGTATCGAACAAACACCGACTGCGATGTGTAGAGCATAACCGAGTTATATTTTTCTGCAACTTTTGATGCGATTAGCACGTCGTCCGCATAAGCCGCTCGATCATGCATGTGGTCGAGTGACTCAGATGTGATCCACGGTGGCCAGGTGCAGTGCCAGACACAGCAAACGGATGGTCATTGTCGATTCATTAATCGGATTATCTCGGAGGAACTGCCCTCCATGTCCTCGAAATATAGTTGACACACGCACGACCATATGCACCTCAAACTGTCACTGTGTTGGCATGAGTAGTTTTTTTTTCCGCCCGTGTCGACCTCATGTAGGTACGATCAAGGGCCCCCGTGCCTCTGTTCGCGTCCTCAGTTGCGTGAATGCCCTGGTAGCGGGGCGCAAGGCGTTCATGGACCCCTCAGTTCCTGCCGGGGGTTTTAGACACCCCAGCCTAGCAGTTTGCGATGACCGGCGAAGCTGCCTATGTGGCGATGGGTCTAATGCGAATACGGATGGCCAGACATGGTCAAGTAGGGGTACTACCGCAGGTAGCATCCTCATACCGGCAGACGGGAGTCCGCCGTTCAGTGCCACGGGATCCAGCTAACGTACTTTTCCAGTGGCACCTTCGATCAGTTATTCGTACTCTGTACCCCCTTCGGTGCATCATCAGCGACCACTTTGAGCCGTCTCACAGCCCTGGAAGATCAATTAGAACCTGATCGGTCCCATTGTACGACCTTGACCCATATTTCCATATTTAGTATCATCCGTGCAAGTTCGGCCGTCATGGCCCACGTGAAAGTGTACGCTAGGTATCACAATACTCTAGGCTTGTATGCAGAACCAGATGCTCATTGCCAACGAACGCATTCAAAACGATGGCGTCGTCTACGGGATGCCTGCACAAATCGTGAAGGATTTGCGAGTGGTAGTCTATGTCCCCCGGAGTGATGGCTCAAGACTTCCCACACCTCCAGTTCTCTTCACTGAAACTAGCTCTTTGCTGTAGCTAGTACAAGTAGAATTGCCCATGCTAGCGACGTTGTCCACAAACGCACCTACAGACTCTAAGAGCTGCGTCACCAACTCCAAAGGTTTCTGTCGACAAATGAGTGATTGGCATGTTCGTCAAACCTATTGCCACTGGTCATCTATTATCTCGTCGGTCTCGTCTGTCGCGCTCCCTTGTGCGTTCCCGTTCACCGTACTGCCTGCCCATTCTATCCCGATCTCCATCTCTGATGGAATCGCTATGACCTCGGACACGGTCTCTATCCGCGTCCCAGTCTCGATCTCGGTCCCTGTGAACCTTCTGCTCACGAGCCTTTTCGTCAAAGTCCTCTGCTCTCGTCCTGTTTCCGTCATCGCGATCGCGACCCCGTCTTCTCCGCTCGCGGTCATCGTAAGCGCTCCATTCTCGGTTCTCCATACGGTCGTCTCTCCCCTTTCGCGGCGGAGAAGGCGAGTTATACCTTGAAACCGTACCTGATCGGCTTGATCTACCCTCGCCCCCACCGCTCTCCGTTCTGGTGACGGGTATGTAACGCATGTCTGGGCCCCTTCGTTTCTTCTTATCGCTTCCGTCGTCATCTGCTTCCCGCTCCTTCGCACCAATGCCTAACAACGCGGGGCGCGCTTGTGGCAGGTACAATTCTGTAAGGCCACTCTTTTTTTTCTTCTCTGACTTGGGGGCGTAAGCGCCGTCCGTCCAGCCCATACCGCGTAACATGGCAGCTCCGAATGCCGACACCGGGACCCGTTCATAGTCGTCGGCAGTAGCAACGTCGGGCAATTCTTGAATGTCTTGCTTGAGCGCGTCCGCTTCTGAGAGCGGAGGTACGGGGATGATATCAACACCACGAGCAGACCCATCTTCACCAGCTAGGATCGCACGAAGGGCCCGCTCGTCTTCCGTTTCCTCAGCGACCTCGGTAGTGGATTCCTCCACAGAGACTGCTGACGTGACTTCCTCCATCGTGGAGCTATCTTCCTTGGACGTGGCATTGCCCGTTTTATTGATCTGTAGACCAGACAGCTGAGGGCCAGAGTTGATGGTGTCTCTCGTTCCGAGACCACCGACACTTCCGTCTGCGCCAGTTGCCGCAAGGGCGGAATCCGGAACGAAGGAAGGCGTGGCGCGCGAAGCATGAGGCTGGATACGGGCGCAACCTGCGCGGCGTCTCCGTGCTGCCTCTCGCCAATCAGGGTTTGGCCGTGCAGGGATGACAAGCGGTGCTGCCCCAGCGTCGAACGCCTTCTTCTTTTTCTGGTAAAAACTAGAATGTCATGTCGTGTGTGATGACTGTACGTGAGCACACAATTTAATGCGAACCGTAAACCAGTTGTGAATGGACGCACCGCTGAACACTGTGTTGCTCGGAGCTGCCGCCGACGAGGTTGTCCTCGTCGCTCGAGTCCGTGTGGTGGCTGTGATCGTCTGCGCTGCTGCCATTGACGAAAATAATTCCGGCTTCATCATCGTCCGAATCCTGTCGAGAACTGAACGTGCGGGGAGAGCCTGCGAGTGGGCTTCCTGCTGCAGAGGTACTCGCACTGGCGAGACGGCGAGGGAGAGCCGGAACTTTGAATGTGTCTGATTCTGGACCAGATGACGATGGTCGGGATATGGGTGTCGGTCGACGGACCGTAAACGAAACTGTAGAGGGCATTGGGGGCATCGTTGTCGTCCTGAGTTGAATGCGCAATCGATGCTGTGTGTTATCCAGCTGAAGCTTAGTCAGCAGGCTGATACTCGGTGATTGGCTGTCCAGTCTAGTACGTCCGTTCGAGCTTGACTTTTCACGAACTGAACTGATGTTGGCGTTCACGTTCACTATTAACTTGCATGCATTCAGACGGTTCTGAACGCGTTCGAACGCTATAGCTGACAGTACTCTGTAGATACCCGGTTGCCTAGTCACCATGTGACTTTGTATGGTGGTGGGTAACGCCCACCAACAAAGTGTGACGCTTATATAAGCAAAAAATCTCTGTCTCGATAAAAATTGTGAAACCGTCATATTTCTGCTCGATAACGCCATCTGACTGCAATTTATACTAGGTACAACTATGTCTACTATACGAGTAATGTATCCTATAATATTTATGTATTAGTAGAATCAGTAGGTCTTGAAGTATGTGCAGTTTATACTAATAAGTAAGTATAAGTACCATGGTTTTCACATCAAACAGTGTTGAGATCACCATTGTACAGGAGCTTTTCATGTTATATATGAGCTATGTGATGCTATGAAAGGTGCAGAACAAGTGAGAAATGATCTGCTTTGTTTTTAATGTGAGATTTGAGAGAAATCTTCTTTTCCTTCCCAAGATGGCAGTATAACTCAATCTGGTTATCAAGTTCATGATTGCACATGCATTTGAGGGATTCTGTGTCCAGTACAAGCTTTATTGATGCAAAGTAGCTATCTTTTGCTACTATAGACACTAGTCTGTAGTTGGCTTTCTTCTAAGCTACAATGGCAATATCTTATTTGTACTTAATGTGATTTTTATAATGATACTGCTCAATATTGCTGAAATCAATCCATTGTGCCTTGCATTGGATGTGAGCATGATTTTTATTAGTAGAAATTGAATCCATAAGTCTTAAGTGCAATTTCATGAAAATGTAGCTTAATTTAAGAAATAGGTGATAATATATGACAGTTTTTTATGTGCATGCTATCTAAATAATTCTAGCATGTCTTTATTCGAGTCATTAGTTGGTGGCATAGATATAGATTACATTTAGCCATCATTAAAGTTGCAATTAAATCTTCTGCAGCAAATTCACTAGTAAACTATGTTCAAGTTTTAAGAGTATCTTTTAGAAAAACAATAAGTATTATTTTTAGATGAGGAATTTTTTTTCTCTATGTTATAATACATTTTTCACATTTTTGATCACATGTTATTATCTTATCTTCTTCATGTGGGTTATCTAATCTTTTATCTTATCTAGGCATAGAATTAGCTTCATATCTTCAGCCTATTTTTTATTTCCACTTTTCATTTCTTCTCTTTTATTTTAGATGTTATAATTTTTATTCTATTTTCTTCATTTTCTAATAATCCTTGCAACTCTTTACATTGTCACATCATGTGACTTCTTCACTTCTTCACCTTTTCACACATTCATCCTTTCACCTCTTTACATCATCACAGTCTAGACTGGTCTAGACTTTAATATCATCTATCTTATGTTATACACATGTATTTCTAGGTTTTTACTCCTTTATTGCTATTAAATGGCTTACTGTACATTAGTTTAGGGCCAGTTCATTATAATTGGTCTGTGTGCATTTGTGTAGCATATATAAAGGAGAGGTACAAGCCTGGCTAAACCCCAGTTTTATGCACTTGAGCTCTCTGCTTTTACAAGTTCAAGTTTCAAGTTTCATATCTTATTACTCTTGTCTAGTTTGTTGGCTTTAAGCTCAAAGCCTTCATTTTTAGCAGTAGTAGTAGTGAGTACTCTCAGGCCTCAGAAGTATTATTATTAGTTTACACCAAGAAGATATCTCATTAGAAACCTTACTTTTTTTTTGCCATTGGCTATTCTCATGAGTGCTTTTTTTCTTTTTGATTGCTACTTAGGATCTATGGGAGAATTCCCATCAGGATCTTTGTTATGACTCTAACTTGCAACAAGAGCCAAGAGAAGTAACAAAAGAGGTAAAATACCAGAAAACACTAATTACATAGGGGCTAGGGCAAGGATGAAAGGAATAACCCAGTAAATGGCTCACAGATTGAGGGAGCAGGCCTGAGAAGCCAGAAAAGGCTAGTGGCACAAGTACTTAAGTCTAAGAAGACTTGACACTGGCCTTGTTACTCTAGTACTATCTGAGCATTGCATAACTTTAGCCATGCAATATATATAAGATATTATATATATCAGTAGTAGCATAAAGCAGAGGAAAAAAAATAAGAAGAAGACTAAATAATAAAAGAAGTTGTAACAATCTTGATCTGTGTATATCTTTATATATTATATAAAGGATATCTCTGTCACTTTAGACTTCCAGTCTTAAGCACTTGGATATTTTACCCCTATAGATGTAATAGACTACTTACTCTTTAATTCTCATTATCTTTTATTGAAATTAATAATGCAAGCTTTACTCAAGAAATATAGCTAAGTTCTTGTGCCATAAAAACTCTGAACATAATACTTGCTCAAGACTTTCTACCTTAACTAAAGCTAGAAGTAATTTATTCACTGTAACAATGAAGAGTTTTTTATTACAGAATAATATATAAAGATTGAATACAAGTAGGGTTATAAAGAACAGCTAAAGAACATTATTGCAGAAGTGATTCTTGGATTTGAAGACAATGACATCAAAAAAGGAAGCTTTTAGAAAAGATATAATAAGTTTGATAGGTAGCTGACAAAAGATTTTAAGTGGGAAAAGGCAGAGATCATAAGATTACAATCAACAATAGACTAAAGTCACTTAGGCCTTCAGTGGTGTTAAAGAAAGTGTTATATCATTTTCAAACAATAAAATAAGCAACAGTATCAATATCAGCAGAATTTCTGTTTGATAAAGAATCTGATAAACAACTACAACAAGAGTCAGAACTCAGGTCTCCTCTTCAGTTAAACAATACATGACCCCAGCAAAATCCACTTTTTTTTTGGCAATGGACCTCTACTTCTCTTTTACTGAATATGAGTGGAGATACTGGTAACTTGATGTGTTTGATAAAAGAGTTGGCATGAATGGACATGTCAAAGAAGATCTCTGCTTCTGGGAAATGAAATGGAAATAAAAAGAAGTGGAGATGATGAATTGCCCTGATGATGATATGGGCAGAAAAACAAATATGAAAGAATAATTGGATGCAATACATCACCATTTTATTGAGGCTAGAAGGAAAGATAGAGGGTTTGCACAGATAACCTTAAAAAGATATATTAACAGAAAGCAGATCCTGGATGCTAATGGGAACTATTTGAAGTAAATGTATGGCCCACTTTTAGCATGATATTAAAGCAGATCAAGGACTATTTTTATATTAATCAGATGGTGCATGAGGCTCTTAAGAAGTTAGAGGCCTTAAGACATACTAACTTAATCAAAAATTATCTATAGAAGTTTGAAATTTTAAGAAAGGATTTAGAGATCTTTAATGAATATGAAGCCAAGCTCATAAGAACCCAAGTCCAATATAAGGTATATTTCCAAGCATATATGCAAGGAATAGAAGAGAACTTGAATGATCTCAAGGAGTAGCTGAGGAAAATTGGAAGAGCCTATAAAAGAATGCAAGTAGAGCAAGCAGCACCTTTCCAAGGATAATTCCAGCCTAGACCTAAATATCAAGTACCTTGAGGTCCTCCTTCTCCTTTTTCAAATTAATATTATTCTTCTTCTCCAAAATTTACAGTAATAGGGATTCAATTGGATAGAGAAGCCCCAATGGATGTGAATTAGCAAGAAACAGTAAATTTATGAACTTGCTACAAATGTGGCAAGCCTGGTCACATGGAAAGAGACTATTATGGTCAATTTAACCCCATAGCTCCTTGTTCCTCAAATAATTTTGGTTATGATCCATTGCAAGCAAGCAGGGTTCAAGCCCCTGCACAAATGCAATATATATAGCAAATTAAGTTTGGGATATTTGGGCCACCAGATAAGAATAAGTGGCAGAAGATGGAATTAGTTGCAATAGAGCTTGTATATAATATGGCTGATATATTTTAATTTCAGGAGATTTCAGCTGCATTATAGAGTAGTATAAAGAAAGCTTGGGCCTACTTCAAGAACATCTTTAAATTAGAGACAAAGCAAAAGGTGGCTTTAGAAAAAGTTTAAGGAAGTCTGCCAGACTAGAGGCTGGTCTTCCTATTTGTACTTCTTTTGATTTTTCTGCATGTTTTTGTTCTATAACAATAAAATGGAAATTATTTTATATCAAAAAGGCATCTCATCAGAGTGTAAACCCAGTTAAAGAGTACTTGAATCCTTTGAAAAAGATATTAATGATCATTTATTTGCAGAAGGAACAGAAGAAAAACAGGATCTAGCAAAACTATTTAATTAAAAAGAAAAAGATGAATTAAATGTAAGTATTAAGATTAATGGCAAAGTTAGGGGTAAACAATGGTTAAGATTGGAATCTTGTGGACTAACTTATGCAATTATAGATTTAAGAGCTTCAGTTATATTCATTGATCAAATCTTTATATAAAAACATGGACTATATAAGAAACCATTACTAAAACCATTAATAGTATTCAATGCAGACAGAACCAAAGAAACCATGGAACAAATCATGAACTATGTGGTAGTTTATATTGCTATAAAAGGGAAATAAGAAAAGTGGCATAAAGAGCAGGTTCTTGCTTATGTGTTACAATTAAAAAGCCTGGGTTCAATTATTAAGTATGACTGGTGAAATGCAGCTGCTGATGCATTGACCTAAACCTAATACCTAGCCTTGGTGTGTGCTGACTGATCCTGAGTAGTGTCTTTGGACTAGAGACACAGAAACTAGGCAAGAGTAGGGACAAAAGATAAGAGCCAAGGAACTTGTAGAACTAAGAGATTCAAGTGCACAAGACTGGGAAAATCCAGACTTGAGCAGACCTCCTTTTATATTGCTACAGTATGTGCACAGACCATGTAAATGGTGCTGGCCCTAAATAAAGTATAGTAAGCCAACCAATGGCAAAAGAAAAGCAGGGACCTTAGAAAGACAGCAGGTAAACATGAGTTATGACAGCAGAATCTAGATTGCTCTAGATCTGTGACATGTGAAGAAGTGAAATGTGAAAATGTGTGACAATGTGAAGAGCTACAGTAGTAAGAAGAAAATGCCAAAGAAGGAAAAAAATGAAAAAGTGCATTATAACAACTGGTTTAAAAGGTATAATCTGAACATTGACTAGGTAAACAAGACAATTGACTTTTTTAGATGTACCAACAATTGTGAAACACATCTGATATTGAAATAAGTCACAGTGAATAAAAAGACACAATTACAGAAAGAAGTTTTTAAAAAGCTATGGGAATTTTTATCTGTTTTTTCACAGCATAAATTAGAGTACATGCCAGTATAAAAAACATGGGATCATGCTGTAGATCTCAAGCCTCATTTTGTGCTGAATAAAGGGCAAATAATATCTTTATCTAATGAGAAAATAAAGGAAGTATGAGAATTTATTGATAAAGAAATAAAGAAAGAATATATATATCCTTCCAAATCACCACAAATATCTCCAATTTTCTTTATTAGAAAAAAGAATGGTGGGAAATGAATGGTATTCAATTACCAATATCTCAATGATTTCACCATTAAGAACATTTATCCATTATCACTTATTTCTATATTAATTAATAGGTTAAATGGTGTAGATCTTTTCACCATTTTAAATCTATACTGGAAATACAAAAATATTCATATAAAAGAAGATAATAAATGGAAAGTGGCTTTTATTATGTTTGTAGAAGCTTACAAATCATGGGTAATATATTCTGGCATATATAACTCATCAAGTACTTTTTAGGCCATGGTAAATGATATTTTCTGTGACATGTGGGAATATGTTGTTATTTACAGTAACTTCAAAAACCAGCCCAATATCTAACTCCAATCCAGTGCATGAAGTACACTACAATTACATGAATAAATGATACTTTTCTTTGGTGAAATATATTATAGTAGGAATTCTTGACTATAACTTTACTCTATATATTACATAATTTAATTCAGATGCTGTCAAGATATGATTATTACAAGATAAGTACCTTATTGGGCCAGTTTATGTACTTTTGATTTGTAGGATATTATTATTGAAAAGAAGTATTGTGCAGAGCTAAGTGGAATTATAATAATTTATGAAAACCTTAGTAGATATCAAGCTACTAAGGACATAAACTAGAAAATGGTATAAAGTGTATACTTTAAGCTTATGTAAGAATTACCATAAATGAAAAGCTAATGTATGCTAGTCAAGTTTACAACAATTATTAGTACTTGATATAGCTTCTCTTTGCATTAAGTACTGCCTGAACTCTTCTAGGCATGTTTTTAATCAATTTCTAATACTCTGCAACTGGTATCCTCTTCCACTTCACCTAAATTCTATCTCATAATTCCTCCATATTCTTAAAAGGGATTTTATACTCAGCAAGTCTTTTTTTTTAAGATATCACCAGAGATATTCAATGAGGTTAAGGTCAGGAGACTATGTAGGCCATATCATAGTCCAAAAATTCTGTTTTTCCAGCCACTTTCTGACCTTTTTGCAAGTATGCTTGGAGTCATTGTTCTGCTAAAAAATAGTATTAGAAGAATTAAGACCATAATATTGCATGATTTCTAGCAGTTTATCTTCAAAATTTGAAGATAAAGATCACCTATGTTTTATCAGAGAAGACAAGTGTCATATTCCATAATTCTGACCCTATTCCAACCCAATCCCAATTTAGCTTGTACTTGGTCTGTACATTTATTAGACTACTCTAGCCCAACTCTTTCCCCATATAACTCCAACCCTTTGTTATCACTCTGCTTTACTCTAGCCATTCTCACACTTTTCTTGCCCAGTTATCAGTACATACTCCTTCAACCTTCCATTTCCTCTACTCAAGTTCCAACCTTATTCTTGTCCCTAGCTTAGTTAAGTAGTTTATCTTAGCCCTTACTTCATTTCCTCTGAACCACTCTGCCACTACTCCATACTTAATTCCATTTTACTCTCTGTTACTGTTACTGTTTCTGTTACTGTTTCCCTCTTGCTTCTTTCTGTTATCCTTTCAGTTTCAGTCTGATATGATTGAATGCTGTCTTCCCTAACATCTCCATTTATTTCTTAGATACTTAGGCACCTGCTTTGCTTCTGAGATTGCACCTGTCTTATTTTGCTACACTCTTAGATAGTTCTGTCTTCTGAGATATAAGTACTATAGCCCTGTATCTTGTACCTTAGTATAAATATTGACAAAAATACCCTGTTTTAACCTTGACTTTACTCTAACTGAGCTACCCAGCTCACTCTCTAATTCTCCAGGTTATTCCAGAGTATCTCTGGGTCTGCCTAAGGCCCTACTCTTGTTATAACTAGGCTTGACACTCCTTGTCCTGCCTGTTTCTCCTGTTAAGTGCTGAGACTACTCTCTTCTTTCTATATTCAATCTTTTCATAAATTAGAATACTGGGAAGTGCAAGGGCATACCACATAAGGTAAAGCTGAGTCCTGTTCAACCAATGTAACCCTTCTTGACCTCCTCCAGAAACCTCTGGAGTTTATGTCCCACAATAAGAATTATATTGATATAGTAAGAAGGATATGAGTTTTAACAGTATATTCATACTTACACTTGCACTTCTTGTGCCATTATTTCACATAAGGATTGGCTTAGGCTGTCTCTCAACCCTCAACTTCAACTTGTTCACATAGATTGTGCACATGAGGGTAATTCCTTAGAATCTCCAGAATATCTGGATGTTTCTGAAATATAGACCAATCTCTTGTGCTAACTGTCAGGTTATGACCACACATGACCCTCAAGTTAGCCAATCTTCCTTATTGTGTATGTTTCTTATTGCTTCCAATCTTCTAAGTTTTTCTGAACTGCTCTGACTTTCTAAGACCTCAGTTCCTGGTCTCAGATGCTCATTATACATGCACCCTAGGCTCAACTTTTCCAACCCCCTGACCCTGGCATTCTCCCTGTTTGTTACTTCAGACTCTCTATTATAGTTTGCTTTTTCAATTTTTAATCACATGACCTTATTTTATTTTCAACATGTGGTTATCTAATCTTTTATCTAATCTAGGCACATGACAGGTCACATGACAGGTCTAGACCCAGGGCATAGAGTTAGCCTCATGTTTTTAGCCTGTTTTTCATTTCTGTTTTCAT